>JAPDRQ010000116.1:0-98088 GCA_030247915.1 Neophaeococcomyces mojaviensis
ACGAGTACCTGGCTAAGAACACCAACGCTAGAACGTGAAAGGAAGCTCAGAGCTTATCGAACACTAAAGTCTCTATGCATTGTTGCATTGCCACTGTTGCTAACCCACTGCTGTGCTCTTCGATGACGCTCCTCATCCTCGAGCATTGTTTTAGTCTTCGATTGACAACATCAATCAGGGCACAGAAGGAACATTGAAGCTTCCGTTCTGCACTCCACTCCTTATCAGCTAGTGTAACATGCAGATTTGTGTTTGCCCCGAGCATTCCACAATCAGAAGGTGAGGAACGCTTTGGATTGATCAACATGGATTGCATAGCTACGCATACAAAAGAGGGCTCTCCCTCCAGGAATGTAAACATTGCGGTCGCAGGTTCTCTTTGCATCAGTCATCATGCGGTTTTCTGTCTTTACTTGTCTTTCGTTAGCTACTGCTGCTTTGGCAGTTAACAATGCTGCCATCAATGCCTTCAAGCGTCCTGCTCAGAAGAGGGCTGAGATCCTCGAGAAGCACGGGCTCAACAGTCGTCCCGCGCTGCCAGAGAGAAGAACCCTTGAGACACGGCAGGCATCACCATACCTCAACAACGTGACGCAGAAGTTTGTCGTCAACGGCTCGGCCATTCCTGAAGTTGATTTCGACATTGGCGAGTCATTTGCCGGGCTCCTACCCATCTCAGATGATCCGAACGAGACCAGACAACTCTACTTCTGGTTCTTTCCCTCTTCCAATCCGAACGCGACTGATGAGATCGCAATTTGGTTCAATGGTGGTCCTGGCTGCAGTTCGCTGTCTGGCCTGCTTACAGAGAACGGCCCCTTCCTTTGGCAGGCAGGGACGCTATCACCAGTGCCAAACTCCTACTCATGGAGCAACCTGACCAACATGCTGTGGGTTGAACAACCAGTTGGCGTAGGCTACAGCCAAGGCACACCAAATATCACTAATGAAGTCGAACTCGGCCAGCAATTCATCGGCTTCTACAAGCAATTTGTTGACGCCTTCCAAGTTCATGGTCGAAAGGTTTATCTCACCGGCGAGTCTTACGCAGGCTACTACGTCCCCTATATCGCCGATGCATTCATTCAAGCCGATAACACAGACTACTACAACCTAGCCGGCATAGCCATCAACGACCCCATTCTCGGCGACGGCACAATCCAACAACAAGTCGTCATTGTTCCCTTTGTTGAATACTGGTCCAACCTCTTCTACTTCAACGATACCTTCATGGATGCGATTCGCCAACGCAATGACCAGTGTAATTACACAAGCTACATGGAAAAGTACTACACGTTCCCGCCGCCGCCGGGCCCGTTCCCTGTACTTCCAGACCCATATTCTGATCCCGAATACGCATGCGACATGTTCGACACAGTCCTTGAAGCTGCGATTCTTATCAACCCCTGCTTCGACCTGTACCACGTCACCGCCACCTGCCCATTCCAGTACTCTCAGCTCGGAATAGTCAATCCAGGCGATTATGCACCACCTGACGCGACCGTATACTTCAACCGCACTGATGTCCAGCAGGCGATCAATGCACCTGTTGGCACAAACTGGATGCAATGTACCGATCGCAACGTATTCAACTATGGTTATGTGGATAACTATACACTCGGCGACACCTCGCTCGGCCCAGCGCAGGATGGCGTACTGCAAAGAGTTATTGAATACACAAACAATACGATCATTGGTGGTGGCAACCTTGATCTTCTCCTCAACCCGAATGGCACGGTCTTCGCTCTGCAAAACATGACCTGGAACGGCCTTCAGGGCTTCCAAAAGGACCCACAAAAGCAAAACCATTTCTACGTTCCTTATCATCCTGAATATAATGGTGGACGACTGTCCGAGAGTGGTTATGTCGGTATGTGGGGTGAAGAGCGTGGCTTGACATTCTATACAGTGCAGTTGTCTGGGCATGAATTGCCTGGTTATGCCGCAGGCAGTGGTTACAGAGTACTCGAGAAATTGTTGGGAAGGATCAGCGATTTCAGTGAGGAGATTGATTTCACCACGCAGGCTGGGGACTTCACAGGGAATGGGACGATATATAAAAGAAATGCTGCTGCGGTGGGGAGTATGAACGTGCTGTAGGTGAGGAGAGAGAATTTAGTATTATCAACACAATCCGTTACGTAGCTCCGAGAGCTGTAGCATATGATAATGATTAATGATCATTGAACATATACGCTTTTGTCCTCGTTCATATTTGTGGTGCATCTCAAGTATGTTCTTATGGCGTCATTTATTTATGCCTGAAGTTCGTGGCATTAATCCCAGGTCAGAAATCTCGTATCCAGATTTAATTTTCGCACCAGTTTGATTTTAAATACGATAAGCCACTGCAATTGTAACTATCCACGATGTAGCAGAGTGTTTTGAGAGATGAATTTCTCATTCGTTTGATTCAAAACTAAGCATACTTCGACATCTTTCAGTCACTTTCTTGTAACACCATTACGACAGATTTATTTGGCTTCTGGAGCTGGCTGAGAGCCGTGCTGAAACTCGTTGCTGGCTCTCTAGGCACTGAAGGAATACAGTGCGTCGATCCCTTGGAGATAATTGGATTATTATCTGTTTGCGCTCGTTGGATGCTGGTATTGGTTTTCGTGCCTGTTTGCTACAAGAGATTGAGACCGGTATTTTGACTAAAGACTATTTCGAGTTTCTGAAGCTTCTTCTTGACACCATCAATATTAGCTTTTATGGGTATGACCTTGCTTGCGGAGAACAGTGCTTTGGAAAATTGCGGATGCGACCCTTGTCGAATGCGTAGTCTCACCAAATTCTGCACAAGGAACAAAGTCAACTCAGCAGGAGCATCATGTTAATTATGAAAGCTGTTCGGTACCGGATTTACTTTGTCCCGTAGGTGACTAGATCCTTGCCAAGGCTGTATTAGAGGCTTGTTTCTGGGTTGGCTTCGAAGCTTGAACTCGCATGAGGTCGATGGATGACACCAGCAGAAACGACAACAACGAATGCGCTCGAGATCCTATCCTCGTTAAGCTTGTAGCCTGTTACGGGTCGCTGGTATCGGCTGATCTAAAAACAGATGGTGGATCATGAGTTATGTTGAGATCACGCCAGACATCTTCAGGTACCTTCAACTCTTCTTTCTCTTTGCAAGCAGTTTGTTGTGTTCAAGCACCGACCCCGCTTACAGTTTTCCTGGTATCAAATCATATCAAACCGCAAGGTTTGCTCTAAGTCCATGTGCACGGCTCGCAGTGACGAATCCGATCGTATGTATCTCAAACGACGTTCTGTTCCATTTGCTCCTTTACAAGCCAAGCTAGCCCCCAATCGTTTCCTCTGGTAATTCTTAGCGAACTCTGAATTGACGATCGACATCGATCTTCCAGCGAACATCGTCCAAAGAGAACAACGCAATGCTGTGTTTGGATCTAGAATGAACAGCTCAAAGACCTCAGGCATGCACCTTCGATTCAAATGGTTACACGTGCCAACAAGAGGGCTTTAACTGATCAGGTAAGCTTTGTGTTTCCTCAGCCCATGACTTCAGACTGCAGGCAGTAGCATCTTGGATCAACCTATATATTCAGCGCTCCAGCCGACAGATTCATGATCCTTCCGAGACCACTTCATCTACTATCTTACACTCTTACTGCATAAGAGATGGCTGCCGTTGCTTCGGACCGGACCGCCCAATATGGGTACACTGGTCTTGCACCTGCAGGCTCTCAAGCTGAATACCAGTCACAACCTCATAACTTAGGTCTTCCTCAAGGTCTTGCTCGAAATAATGCCAGCGATGGAGGACCTATCGCTCCCCTGAACACTAACCAAGCAAAACTTTCCTCATCTCCTAGGCCAGGCCTTCCGCCTGTCAAAACTCCACTTGCCATCACTCCGACATACATCCGCCATTCAAGCATAGAAACAACGCTCATCCTCACCCGCAAGCTTCCAACCAAATACACAGTAATCACGAAAGAAAGAGAGCCAATCTTCCACATTGACACCGAAGAACTTTCGGTACACAATACTAAAACCGTGTATGATGCGAAGCTAGACACCATGCAATTTCAGATCAAGGAGCGGCAGAGCACGAGTGAAACACAGATGTACGTCAAGCTGCACGACAGCGATGCCAGAGTAATGAACGTTGGGAAGGAGAAGCAGGGCATGTACCTAGGCACTTTCGACAACGTGGCTATTGTTGGCCGTGGTGGCAAGCTAGTAGGTATCGGAGAAGAATGTATCTACGTCAAAGACGACAAGACCGAGGGCTGGGGCACTACCGGTCAAAGTATAATAAGGAACAAAGCAAATGGTAAGTTGATTCATAACTGTGCTCTGAGACACAAATGCGAACCAGCAAATTCTTGAGTTTCAAGCAGCAGCGGCTAACATCTTTGATAGATCAAGTGATCGCCATAGTGAATCGTGCAAATGGCAACACAGTCCCAGAATACACGGTGACGATTGCACCGTGCGTCGACATGGCGCTGATTCTGGCATTCTGTGTGTCAATGGACCTCAAATGGAAAGAAATGGAGAAGAGCGATGCTGAGTCCGTCGCACATGGGTTGGATATTGTCAGCAGCATAATGCAAATAGCCGGAGGTGGCGGCTGAAGTGGCTAGAGAGACATGCCGTTCAGACACAGATGCCATTTAGAGGAGCAAGATAAGTGGCTGTCGGGAAGATGCGGTGGTACCATGGCAGAAAGAGTGCAGCATTCGGACGATTGATCTCATGATACAGAATATCTTAATGGACACATGCTGACAACCAAACAATAAAACACCTTGAATCACGTGTGAACCCATGACGAATAACATTGACCTGTTTATCATGTTATCGAACTGTCCCAACTAGGGAATCTTGTCTCAAATTTGCACGCTTCATGGTTTGGCTTGCCTCCACCAGACCAGTCTGAAGACCTAACAAACTTTTTCCTCGTAGGCACAAACCTTCCGTCTTATCCGTATCGGTGTGTACCGTTCACGAGAGTTTTTCTGAACTATTTTCTTGTTTCTCGTCCATGTGACTATGTATAATCTCTCTTGCTTCTGGACGCTCACGATAAGAAATCCTATAGCACATATCAATTTGCCTTTGCTGCTCCTCCTTCTTTCGTATCTTTTGCCTGGTTATTTTTGCTTCCTTATTTGTTTACTGCTCATCATTCTGTCTCCAGTCGAATACTCCTTTCGCTAGTTAAACTTTTGGTCTTTGCTTCCACTCCAGGTACTCATTATACAGAGCACTGTGGTGGTCAGCTACAACTATTAGTATATACCGAGTAAAACGAACGAAAGGCGAGAAGATTCAGCACTTTTGCAAGGGATCAGTAGAATAGATATACATTCAAATTCGTTATGGGACATTGCGTAAATCATACAATCTCGTGGGGCTGGGTCCTTTTCAGACTCTGTCAGCATATGTGTTGCTCCAAACCTGTTTCTTCGGCTGCGTGAATCTCTTGAAGCCCATCGCAGGCGTGTTGATGGGTGACTCTCCAGTGAACAGAAACACATCATACAAAAACGCACCAAAGCTGCAGCCACAGAAGGGAGCAACCATGGGCACCCAGAAGTAATAGCCGCCCGCAGCCCAGACTTCATGGCCGTAGCCGATCATGTAAGACACCAAGCGTGGACCAAAGTCACGAGCTAGGTTGATGGCATAGCCAGTTTCCCAGCCGAAGCAAGCGCCGATGCCGAAGATGACGAAGAAAAGGCCGAGAGGTGTGAGCGGGCCGGCGCCGATGTTGCCTTCGTCTTTGAGAGCGTAGATCATAAACATGAGGATAGAAGATGCAATGAATTCGGAGAAGAACTGGCCGGTTTTGGTCATAAATGGAGCAGGGTAGGTGCAGAATATGCCGGCTAGACAAGCACGTTAGCATGATCTCGCAGTAACGGAGACTAGAGAAGTAGAGCATACCGGTTGCGGTCTCACTGTAGCCTGGGACAGTTCGGATGTTTGCACCGCCCTCGAAGACGTCAATGGCGGATTTGTAGTTGGCATACACCACAGCGGCAGCAGTCATGGCTCCTAATGTTTGGGCCAATGCATAAATGGGCAATTTACGCCAAGGGAATTTGCGGAAGAGGCACTATTCGATGAAATGTCAGTCATATTGCTCAACGGACATTTCTGGCAGATTTGTGCTCAGTGTTGACGACGAAGGTCTGTTGCAAGGAGGTATATTATAGCCAGGGTTTGATCTCGTGCGGAAGTTCGACTTACATTCGCAAAGGTCACGGCTGGGTTCAAGTGGGCACCGCTGATACCTGTCGGGCATTAGTTAAATTCTGACACCGCGTTTCAGTTCGTGACGAACCTCCTGTGTAGACACCCAACATAACACCAAGAGCCCAGCCCCAGGTAATACTTTGGTAGCTGCCTTTCTCGCCATTACTCAGGACAACCTGAGCAACGACACCATCACCAAACATGATAAGGATGAATGTGCCAAAGAACTCGGAGAAGGGTTCTCGAAGCGTGTGTCGTATCCGAGACCATGTCAGGTCTGGTTGTGCTTGTATAGCATTCTCTTGTGGAACATGGTGGTCAATGGGAGCACCGTGTTCGGCATGGGGTTGGAATTCATAGACTGGTTTTTGTTCCATGATAGCTTCGGAGGAGGTAGATGAGCCTGCAGCGGCGTGTTCCCGGTGTCGCGCTTGTTCAGCAGCACCCATGAATGAATATGGTAGATGTTTGTTAGGAATGTGAGGAAGGATCAAGTATGATTGACAGAATGAAGGAGAAGTGTGAACACAGAGAGAAATGGTCAGCCTGAAGAGCAATATCTGAAGGGTAATGAGGTAGCATTATATAAACGCCAAGAGTGCGGTGCTGTGTAACCCTTCGCGTGGCATATGCGGATACCCCATGGACAGAATGCATAAGATAGGACGATGCGAGGTGTTTGCCGGCGGGGTGGATACAAGGTTCCACCTTATGCAGAAGAAAGTTCCGCTTGTTCCTTCGCATGTCCAATTTGGCAATGGATATCAGACCTCGTGCACCAGCAGGTCCTGTCTGCTGATAGCACTAGGCACGTAAGCCGGAGGCAAATTCAAAGACAAGAAGTACATCGGTACTCGGCGCTGAGCTGAGTAATGTTGCCAGAAGAATCACCGGCTTCGAGATGCATCAGTAGTGTCTCGAGAACATGGCTGGACTCGCTTTTGGACGGGGTAAGTGAGCAGGGATGGTAGGGGTCGTACCTGCATGGCCAGTTCTGTACAAAGGCCCACCATGGGAGGAGTTCGATGCCTGGAACGTGAGAATTGGTGAAAGCTCTTCCATTCTAGGCGTGTCGACGAGGCCGGCTTACTCTCGAACACGCTTTTGTTTACCGTTGTAGATGCTGATGACAGCCTGCGCTTGCTCTTTCCATTTCAGATCGCATGCCGCTGGCCGAGCTAGGAATCAGGCTGCAGCACGAACTATGTCAGCGGCAGGTGAGATTGGAAGACGTACAAATGAAAGGACAGTTCGGCAAACGGGAAGGAGGCAAAGCCGTTCGGTGAAGGGGCGGGGAATGATCACCGAGAAAATGCCAAGATAGATCGGGGCCCATAAGAAAATACCCTACCATCACCTGATCTGAGCACTTTCCTGTTTGGCCAGCCTCGGCATGGCCGTGAAAAGTGGTCAAAAATCTTCACTCCAAGCAGTAGCTGTTCTCCAAGCGACTCCATACCCCAAGCACGTTTACCTCGCCCGCTAATGCACGCAACGTCACCATGAGCGGTGCGGGGCATTCCTGCTGCTAGCCAAACATTATTTTGCGTCTATAATGCACAGGCTAATGGCGTTCGAGATGACAGCCGGGTTTTGGATACCGACAGCATACCGAAGGATGAAGCTCTATATCAAGGATGAGTAGCCAATAAGCGAGAATCCGGGCATGACGACCCCGCGACTCCACGAATCTCCAGGTAGCACATGGCACGAGGGCGGCCAAGTAGGTCTCGGTGTTTCATATACCCATGGGGTCGAGCTCGCACGGCACAAGCACGGCATCGAGGAGTGTAAGCCTTTGTATATGACAGTGTCCCCCTGATGAGTAGAGCTCTCTCTCGCGTAACTGCTGAGCTTCAAAGATTGAAGGAAGTAAATCCAGAGCACCCAGAGAATTCAAAGAATCCATCCACCATGGTAGCACAAGAGAGCTTTGTCGGGTCTATTGACCAAGGCACCACTTCCACACGTTTTCTGATCTTCAATAAGAAAGGAGAACCGGTTGCTTCACACCAAATCGAATTCAAGCAGATATATCCTGAGCCTGGGTAAGTGACCATGCTCTGTTCTCTCTCCACCGCAATTGCTGATCTATCCTGCAGCTGGCACGAGCATGACCCTAACGAGATCATCGACTCGGTCGAAAAGTGCATCGACGGTGCAGTCAAACGATTTGAAGAGCAGGGTCACTCTGCCAAGAGCATCAAAGCGGTGGGCATCACAAACCAAAGAGAAACGACTGTTGTGTGGGACTCAAACAGTGGGGAGCCTCTTTACAATGCCATTGTGTGGACCGACACTCGAGCACAGAACCTCGTTCGAAAGATCAAGCAGAGATTAGGCGCGGATGAGCTACAGAAGATATGTGGCGTGCCCCTGTCGACTTATCCTTCCGTCAGCAAGCTTCTGTGGTTCATGGAGAACGTCCCTGCTGTTAAAGAGTGCTACGAGAAGGGCACCCTGGCCTTCGGCACCATTGACGCATGGCTTGTCTACAAGCTCAACGGAGGACCTAGACGTAACGTCTTCGTCTCTGACCCCTCCAATGCCTCGAGAACCATGTTCATGGATCTACAGACCTTGGACTATTCAGATCGCCTACTAGACTTCTTCCGACTAGACACCTCCAAGCTGAAGTTGCCTAAGATCGTAAAGTCATCTGATCCAAAAGCCTACGGTTCCCTTGCGTCAACAGTACTCTCAGGAGTACCCATTGCAGGTTGCTTGGGAGATCAGTCGGCCGCACTGGTAGGTCAAAAGGCCTTCGTACCTGGATTAGCAAAGAACACTTACGGAACTGGCTGCTTCCTGCTCATGAACATTGGTGAGAAGCCAGTGGTCTCAACACACGGTCTCTTAACTACAGTTGCGTATGATTTTGACGGCATGAAACCGATGTACGCTTTGGAGGGTAGCATTGCCGTTGCAGGTTCCTCAATCAAGTTCCTGCAAAACAACTTCGAATTTATCGAGTCGTCAGCGCAGGTCAGCCAGCTAGCAGAGACAGTGGAAGACAACGGCGGCGTGACCTTCGTTACTGCCTTCTCCGGTCTTTTCGCCCCATACTGGATCGATGATGCTCGAGGCACCATCTTCGGAATCACAGCCTACACGAAGAAGGGCCACGTTGCGCGAGCAACCCTAGAAGCAACGTGCTTTCAGACCAAAGCTATCCTGGATGCCATGGGCAAGGACTCGGGCCACAGTCTCAAAGAGCTTGCAGTCGATGGTGGCATGTGTAACTCTGATCTCACCATGCAAACACAAGCAGATTTGATCGGCATTCCCGTGATCAGACCTGCCATGCGAGAGACAACTGCCCTGGGTGCAGCTATTGCCGCCGGTCTTGCGGTAGGCGTGTGGAACAGTCTAGAAGACTTCAAGGATGTGAATGCAGAAGGTAAGAATACATTCAAACCAGCCATCTCGCCTGAGGAAGCAGACAAGAAATTTGGCCGATGGGAGAAAGCAGTCCAAATGTGCAGAGGATGGGCTAGCTAGATCACTAGCTTACTTCAGCTCTGCACTTGTACGGTTGGCGCACGGCTTCCATGAGAGTGTCTTTACTGTTGCGATTGTGCTTGAGGCTTGCCCCCTCGCGCATGTCCGACCTGGTTTGATAAAAATTTGTGGCACCTATTGTGGGGGCAGATGCTTAAACAGCTAGCGTAGATTCACCCGGACTCGCACCGGTAGCTCAGACTTCACTTAGAAAATACATGAATCACGGCGATATCATTTTCTTCACCGTTCCGTTGCTCCTTCTAAGACCCCTCAACCATCTCTGACGCTCTAGGCGCCAATTGCATGCATGATCGTCGTAAAATTTATCACCTAAGCACGACCTTGAAGTTGGTGCTTCTATCTTGGATGCGGCCAATGTTGAGGGACAAGGTCATGCTTCGGCAATGGGGCGATCCACCAACTTCAAGTCCAGAAGTCTAATGCATCTCACTATTTTGCCTCTTGAACCTGGAACTATTGTTCAGACATTTGTTTCTCTTTGCATATCCTAGTCCACTTTGCCATGCAGTCCGACTCACTCCCAAATCCACCCCACCGCCAGTTAACTCCAAAGCAGTCAGCGACAAATCAAGAAAAGCAGGACTTGGATAATGTGTCCGCTTCCGGGAGCGATGCCGAGAATTCAAGCACTGAGAGCCGCACAGAGTCGCAAGGTAGAAAGCGGAAGAGAGCGATGAAAATATCGTAGGTGCACGAACGCACGCTTCGCGCGATGTTTCTAATGAACTAATCAGATGTGAACTCTGCAAAGCAAGGAAAGTGAAATGTGACAAAGCAGAGCCAGCTTGTGGCTGGTGTGCAAGTCATGGTCGGCTTTGCGTGTACAAGGAGAGGAAACGGCCTGGAATTAGGGTGAGCTATGAAATCGACCTTGAGGAGAAGGTCAATCGCATGGAAGCAATGTTGCACCTCCTCGGCTCCAAGGTTGAGGACCACATCACCAACGACCACGTTGTGAAAGTACATGACTACAGTCCCGCTGCCGCCGCATCGTTGCAGTCGCCTGTCTACACGCAGGGTCGTTTTCATCCGACGCCGTCAAGTGTTGATGGCGACCCAAGGTCCACTCCGGCGTCCGCTCCGATATGGCGACCTGAAATCTCCCGACACGACAGCCAATATGGTCGTCCATCAGACACCGTTTCAATACAATCACTGATTGGGGAAAACTCTGACACCAGTTTATCACATTCGCAGCTCATGCCAGGCAGCCACTTGCCATTCTTCAACGGTCGGCAAGCCGACGCAGAGTCGGAACTGCCTCCTTGGGACCTATTATACTTACTGGTCGATCTATACTTCAAGCATGTCGCAACTTGGTCCCCAATCCTTGATCGGAAGAACACATTTGATGTACTGTTTGGCCGTGCTGTGCTTGAAGAACCCGCGCGGATATTGCTTCACGCAATCGTCGCTGTTACCTTGCGTTTCTCGAAAGACCCACGCCTGACGCCGGAATCCCGAAAACGGTACCACGACATATCTAAACAGAAAGTTCAACTATATGGTCTCGAGAATCCCAACATACAAGCTCTACAAGCACTCGTCATACTCGCGGTGGATATTCTGGGCACATCGAACGGTCCTCAAGGATGGAACTTGCTGGCTCTCATAGCACGGAATGTTGTTCAGCTCGGATTGAATGTAGAGAAAAGTGTATACTTGGCAGCTACACCATATCCTTCGATCAGTTACCTACAAGCCTTTGCCGTGTCTCAGCCAACTTCATGGACTGAGAACGAAGCGAGACGACGTCTCTTGTGGATGGTGTATGTACTCGATCGATACACTACCGTTTCAACCTCTTTCAATTTCACCCTAGACGATAGCGATATTGACCGGCCGCTACCATGCAGCTACGATCTATTCTCTCAGAATGAGCCAGTCGAGACCAAATGGTTTCGATGGCCAGAGAAGACAGAAACGATCATGAACTATCCAGACAATATCGGCAGTTTTGCATATCACTGCGAAGTGTTGCGCATCTTGAGTCGAATACACAGATTCCTCAACAGACCTGTTGACATTCGAAACCACCAGGAAGTACAAGCATGGCGAAGTACGTATCTCGAGCTCGATTCCGATCTCAACTCGTTCTTGGCACAACTCCCTGGAGACTATGGACGAATATCTCAGCTTTGCCATTCCGATCCTGGTTCGAAAATCTCCAATTGGATAATGCTGCATGCTGCGTTTGTCACATCAATCATCCGCTTGCATTCAGCTGCGGGCTATCCAATTGTCTGTTCGGACCTTTTTATGCCGAGTCAACAAGCAATACAACGATGTCTAGCAGCCGTTGACAGCCTCCAGTCTATTGCACAAGATGTCGTCGACACTAACGGCCTTGACCTCCTTGGTCCGCCCTTTGCGTTCTGCTTATGGGTCAGCGCCAGGGTCCTGCTCGTACACGCCGCCACCACCAAAAGCGGTGTCGATCAGACGAAAATAGGATTCTTCATCAAGACCTTGGAAATAATGGGCCAATACTGGGAGCTCGCGTCTCGGTATGCCAAAATCCTGGAACGCCTAGCGCACGAGGGCCAACGCGCACATGACCAAGGTTATCGTGGCGGAACAAACTTCAAATCCTTCACTGCCATGCGCAAGTACGTATTGACCTCTCTTTCCCTCTCCCTCTCCATCTCCATATTGACATAACTGACCTCCGCAGTCTCGCATACGAACTCAACTATCTCGTCTCACAACGACCAACATCCGTATTGAGTCCCACTTCAACCCGTCTAACAAGCCTGAACGAGCTGGAATATCTCGACGTTTTCGATTCGTTCAATTATCCCCGACTACCTCCTGCTGCTCAATCGGTACACGGAATGTCAAAACTTATGCTTTCGAACGGGAGGGACATCTCAATCACCCGGTTTGATGAGGTGCATGCTGTTGGCACGGCGCGAACGGAATCTGATTCGGATTGGTTGGGTTATGCGAGAGGTGATGGGGGTCCACGTCTCGCTTAACATTGCAGGGGAAATCCTGTTGTCTATAAACCATTGTGAGTAGGGTTTTGAACCCTTGCCCAATGCCGACCTGAACCATTATGTTTCTGATGCTCAACTTTGGTTTGGTTTCGACTTGATATGATGGGGTTAGACCGATGGGATCTGGCAATTCTAATTGTCGGTCGAGCAATACTCTCTTGCCGATGCCATCTTCAAGCTTCGGACTCGGTGGAAGCTTGGATGAGTATATGAGAAAACGGAAAAATGAGACACGAAGCAATGACAGCTGGGAAAATCATCGACCGAGTGCCCCGAAAATTGTCTGTTCACTTAATCGTGCAACGCGACGGCCATATATAGGTGCACATAGTACATAACTTCGAAATTTGATGTCAATCTCTGATATTGCGATATTGTTCTCCGTTTCCCAAACCTCCTCCGCTGCTGTAAATCGTATAATTCTGTGTTGTCATCTTTCCATTGATCTTACCCCATGTCTGACACTGCCATCTAAAATGTTGCAACGCCCCCATGACTTGTCTGATAAAGAAAACAACAACCGACTGAAGTTTTCATGTGCCCGAGGGCCACGACTTGACTTTCCTGTCAGCACAAGAATGCGTACTTCCTTCCACCTCGATCTTTCAGTCCTCATCGGCCAAAACACCACACAAGCCTGTCCATCCCGCACGCAGTGACAGAGGCGTAGCCTGCAGTCTGCAACCTGTAACAACCTGCAAGCATGTCTACCTCCAGTCCTTTCGCAAAACGCCAGCAAAAAAGCTCCGCCTCGTCGCCTTAGATGTATCTCCGCGACACAGATTCTCGCCTTCAAACGCGCCTTCTAGTTGTAATAAGCACGCGAAAGAGGATATGTATAGACTTGCTCCTTGAGACGGACGCGCCGTATACTTTCTGAAAGTCTGATCTTCTTCCGATTTTCGGTTACTTACTACTTCAGCTATGCAGGGAAGGTCGAGAACATTTACGTGGTATCATGCTTTGAGGGTAGTGTGCAAATTGACAGAGAAGTCAATGGTGTGAAGGGGGCTGAGAGAGGTAGGAGAATGATCTGCAAGCTGCGTATGATGAGCCGCGTCACGTACGATGGAAAACGTATTGGGATGGACAAACTTTCGTGGAAAGCGTGGGACTTCCTGAAATTCATAGTATTGCCGTAGAAGGAGCTGGAGCTTCTAGGTATGGGGTCAACCGCTTACTTGTACTGCTCAAGTCGGATTACATGTTACTCAGGCTGTATGCTGCCGCTGTTCGATCAGGATAGGCGACAACAATCTTATGCTGAGATTGAACAATTTAAGGGTTTTCGATAAGCACTTCGCTAGGACGTGCTCATCTCGTTCGGGAAAGTTCTGTGGTCATAGCTTCAAAAAAGTTGCGACTCGAAAGCGATGGACCTGTCACCACAATCTGTGATCCCAGTGTGTTATCGATCGCCTTGAGCCACCACCTGTTTCGAAGTGCACATGGAAGGTAAGTATTCCGGAGATCTCACGAAAGTTTATGGCATTACCATTGTGAGCGGTTGAAAACAGTAGTCCGTCCGGGTTGTGTGGATTGTTATCACAGATTTGAGTCATATGGGTGGTCTGGGTACGTGGCCGAACAAAAGTGCCATGGGTTCGTCCAGCGGACCCTGTGATAGAACTAACGATGGACGCGACGTGTTCTCGAGCCCCTGCTCCAGACTTGTGATAAAACTTGGCTGCCTCGTTTTCGTCAGACCAAGTCGTAAAAGTTATCGTGTTACTGATGACAAACAACCGAAGTCGAGACATAGAAATGGATGAGGCTAGACTCTCCATTTCAGATCTAGGAAAGCCAACTAAGCATGGGTGGTGCAGAATTATCATGTTTCACTCCGCCGGGGGCCTAGTGAGGATGCTCCTCAGGCAAAGAACTGATAAAATACTGTAGTTCGTAAGTCGTTCCACAGGCTAGCCGATCTATGACCCAAGAGGCCCATTTTTGAGAGATATACTGCTACTTATCTCGCCGATTGTTCGGTCCCTGGAGAGAGCAGCTATGAGTGGTAGTGTGTACGAAAGGACAAACAGCATAAAAGTACACGACCTCTTGACACATTCTTCCGGAGGGGTGATTGCCGCAACGAATCATACGACATTGTGGCTTCTTGAAGGGTTGCACGCCTGACCTATTCCAGGAATTTGTGACGTTGAAGTTTGGAAAGATCGCCCCCAAAACTGCTTGTTTTAGAACTCAGGTGATCGTCGGTGGATCGGAGGATTTCAAGGCACGAGAAAAATATGCTTTCGGAAGTCGATCGAACGTCCTTGCATGGAACATTCCGTACGCCATATCTTCCCTTCTAGAAACGACTTCACTCTTGGCTTGTGCTCCAGGCCAAAGATTTCTACAGAAGTCTATCGGCATTGAAGAGAACAATGAAGCAAGATGGCTGTTCAGACTTGTATAGATAGACGATAGTAAGGATGTGAAAATGATTGGCGGAAAAAGCGTGCGCGGCGGCTAATTCGGCTTATGTGTATTAAGGTTGCATACTTTCAGAAACACAGTTTCTTGACCACGACAAGAACACTGAAAACACGAAGAGATGTGCCGAAAAAGGTTGTCTTCACCGAGAACGTCCCCAAATCATTGGCTAGTATCTGGAACGAAACCTTTGTTGTCAATAGTGTTATGTGTTGTCAGGCAAGCGCCTACGGATACCAATACCAATACAGGTAAATTTGCTGATGATGAATGCAAGGACATACTGTATGTCTCAATGAAAGGTCTTGCTTGCTTCAGCAGGATCTCCCAATTTCAATAGCATCAAGAATCTTGGGAGAGCGCTGAAAGCTGCTGATTCTGGTCTTGAACATACAGTCGAGGTCAATGTTTTCCTGGCAGATATAGATGGTCTTGCCAGGATGGACTAGAACTACAAGCAGTACTTTGGCGAACTCAAACCGGCCCGAATATTCCTTTTTCTTCTTGCGGCCCCAACAGACTGAGACTGGCCTTGGCCAAATTGTTGCAATCGAGACCCTGCCTCCGTCAATACGTACATCGAGATCAAATTGGCTGCTGTCTTGTGAACGCAAAACTTGCTAGCCTAGCTGCCACTGACCTCCATTTGACTAGTCCCGTCTCTAATACATAGGCCAGATAAGTAAGTGCAGCCTGCAATGGTTTGTAGCATCCCTCAAAGCTCGGTTGAGAGGTATTTAGGGTCGCGCTGGGCTTCGTGAAACCTGTGGGTCGTAGGTAGTTTTTCGATAGTTAGGTCCATCATTCCAAATCAAGTTTCATTCGTGTCGAGAAGGTCTTTGGACAAGGTCCTTGGCCTTCTCCCCTCAAGTCTATTCATATTCCAACGCATCTAGTGTAGGCTCGTGCGCTCCTAGCCTGCCACTGTGAGCATATTGGACGAATGCGCTAACAGAATCCCTTTGTACACAAATGAGCAGCACACCATCTGTACGAGTTATGAAGTGTGTGCGACTTTTCCACAGTCCTAGTAGAGGCACGTTGTATGTCTTCCCTGCAATTTTGTGGTCCTCGGAAGGGTCTGCTTTCTGCCATAAGAAAAAAAACATCATGCTAAGTGCATTGGTAACTAGTTAACCACCTCAGTAACCTTCTTTTAAAGTGGAAACCGGTCTGGTTTCAATGTGGGATTTCGCAAGGCTTATCTCAATATTTGTTAGCCTTGTAATAAATTCTAATGGTAGATTCGTTCACACTAGCCTGTGCTGTGCACCGGCATGTTGAACTACAAAGAGTGTCAAAGAAGCGTTAGTATTATTTACGATCTTAATGCTTGCGGAGCCACGGCGACACCAAGTGAGTATATCAGCAGGTTTTTCGCGGAAAAGGCTGCCTTTAGGAGTATCTTATGTGGTATTCTGGGCATGTATTTGGATGAACCAGTACCACGTCCTGGTAAACTAAGCACCAATATCTGGACTTTTAACTCGCCGCGTGGCTCCGGGAGGGTCGGACAACAATTTGAAGTGCTTCGACGAATTGAATACACGTACCATGGTATCAGCTGCATTTGTATGTTATCGCGAACTTTTGATGCGACTCTTGTAAGACATTCGGCCCACTATGCCTAGGTGTTTTCATGTAGTATCACGGGCCAAGACTTGGCAATGAACTAGCCGTACTTGCAAACTTCATATTGTCGATTGTGGGAACATAGTTGTGCGGAAAAGTAAGTACGCAAAAGGCCGGGATGTTGGAATCTTCCTCGGATTTGGGCTGTGATTCATCGGGTTACGCGTCTATCAAGGAACCAATGAAAACTTGCGATTTCTCCGCCCGTCACGATAACTGCCGATTGTGAACATCCCGAAACCACACACTGCTCAGAAATGAATGGTATTTTGAGCGCATGATCAACTTTGCAGTAATCCTTGGCAAAATTTGCCTCAGTGCTAGATGGTGTGACTAAACCAAGCCTGTCCAGCTTCGGGTACCAATCAGGGTCCAAACCGTCATAGTCTGAATTAGCGTTGTCCCGCCGCTGAGGATCAACGATGTGGCTCCCTGCAAGGGCGTGGGCCATCCTCATCACGTTGTTGCCTCTTGTGGTCTAAGTGGAGTCATCCATGTTGCAGATCTTGAGCTCTTCAGCTGGGGTTGATTTGCCGAAGGCTAGGATGGTCTATTTTGCAGATGGCTCACTCTTCAGTGTGATGCGGAAGTGGGGTTTAGAACCATCCAGAGCGTTGAGGTTGAATTTGATAAGCGGCAAAGTTAATCATCCCCTTACCTCACCGCAAGAGTCCAACTCGGAAAATTCATCAGACATGACAATTTCCTCCGATATGGTGGCAGGCAAACATAACATAAGCCCGGGCATCAGCCCGCAATTGGACAATTTCATCTCTGTACCTGCAGGATCTAGAGGCAGCGTGCTTGAGCATGTCTAATCCACCATATCCTCTCCATGAGTCTGTTAAGGACCGGCTGCATCCAGATTATGTCAACTTTTACAATAACTTCCTTATCAACCAGCCACAAACTCACTATCAGCCGATATCAATCTCGCGAGCAGGAAGTCCTATTGTGGCTGGTGGCAGCAATCCTGTGCCTGTTGGCCGAAAGCAAGATTATCTGATTCGCCGCCGGGAAACACCAGGACCACAAGTTCCTGTAAGGGTTTTTACACCTGTCGGCAGTTCTGCAGGATGTGATGGCTGGCCAGTTGTGCTGTACTTACATGGAGGCGGTTTCGTACTGGGCAATATTGACACTGAGAACACAGTCTGCTCTCATATGTGCATACGTGCCCAATGTGTTGTGATCACTGTTGACTATCGGTGAGTTGTGTTCTCACACATAGGTTTGATGACATTCATGCTGATACATGCTGTTCGACACAGGCTGGCACCTGAGAGTCCATTTCCTCTGCCGCTTCACGATTGCTGGGAAGCGTTTCTTTGGATGATCGATGAGGGTGCTTCGCTTCTGAAGCTAGACTTGCGCAAAATCGCCATTGGTGGGGCATCGGCTGGCGCTAATCTGGCAGCTGTCGTGGCGCGACGAGCTACGGAGGGGCCATGGCCAAAAATCTATCAGGTTCTAGCGCAAGTGCTTGTAGTACCGGTCTTAGACAACACTGCCGACACTAAGAACAATCCAACATGGGCTGCATACAGATTCACTGCGGCTCTGAACGCAGAAAAAATGCTTTGGTATCGAAGACACTATCTGCCGAACGAGAAAGACTGGTCGAATCCCGAAGCATCACCTTTGCTCACCCCGATCGAATCATTGTGTCGGGTGCCTCCAGCCTTAATCTTCGTGGCAGAACTCGATATATTGCGACATGAAGGCGAGGAGTATGCACGAAAGTTACAGGAAGCAGGTGTGGTGGTTGATCTGCAGCTGATGCGAGGTATGCCTCATCCATTCCTTGCAATGGACGCAGTTCTGGAAGCTGGAAGATCTGCAACGACTATGATCTGCGAAACGTTGTCGAGAGCCTTCGGAGCACAGTCAAATATGAGCAGTGAAGGAAGTGGTCGCCAACTGTAACGCGTACTGATGCTTGGAATTTGCGGTGGATGAGGCGACATGTATATTGGGGTGGCTGTCTCAATGTCCATGTATGATTTGCCAGGGCGCCTGGACACTATATTGGCAATTTATTTGAGCGGTGCGGCTATTTGTTTCGGGTGGTAGATCTGATCGTTTACAGTCGTCCCATAGCCAAATATCCAATTTGCCTTCGGGATCGCATACTTTTATTCTTGGCACTTGATCCAACTGAACTCTAAGCATGAAGGAGAGCATGTCGAGTAGAGCAAACTCAGCATCGGTGGCGATAGTCACGTGTGCAGCACATAATGCCACACGTCTTTGCGAGGCCGTGACAATTGTCCAGTCATTGGCACCATCCTCGAAACTTGTGAGCATTGTAGACTCACCAAATCCATCTTGCTCCATCCGAGACTTACTGGTAAAGCCAGAGCCACTTGCTAATCTTCTGTTTTCGAAGCGGACAAAGTCCAACAGCCTGTGCATGCTGGCATTCCATTCAACGATGTTGCTATCTTCGTTAAAGATGACTGGTTGGGGCGGCTCTCTGGGCCAGCGACCGTTGCTACCAGATCTCGTCTCGTCCGACTCCTTCTCATAGAACATGTCTCCGACAGAGAGGGCAGAAGTCTCGTGATCGTACCAGGAGAGTGAATCAGGGGTGTGGCCTGGGGTATGAATCACTGTGATCGAGGAGAACTCCTTGCGTTGGTTTTCTTTGTTCCAGAAACCAACATTTTGTCCGTCTTCGATCCAGCGGGCGTCATATACTGGAGCTCGGAGGCCAAGCTTCTCGCAGAGCGAGTGCTTCTGTAAATGCTCCCAGGGAGTTAGGTAAGTTAGGTCATGGGAAGAGGATAAGACCGTCACGTTAGCTTTTGCGTTGAGGAGCTGTTGAATACCGCAGATATGGTCGTAGTGGCAATGGGTCGTTAGGACAACGTATGGTGCACTATGATTCGGGTTGATGGTTGAACTTAGAAATACTGCGATGTTCCAGCCATCATCGGAACTTAGACCTGTGCCACTATCACTTAGGATGATGGCCGAAGGTACGTGATTCGAGCCATAGTAGACCTTTGCATATATGTTTGGATACTCTCCAAAATGATCATTCTCCCTAATGACATACGTATGAGATCGTGGTGACGAAGTCAACAATTGAATAGAATAAGGACATCCAAGTATTTCCGAAGGAAAAGGTGAAGGCAAGGGATAATCGACCAAGTCCAACACTGCTAGCGACATGGTCAAGCTCGATGATTTAAAGAATTGTGGAAGCAGAGAGATTTACTAAAGCATAGCCAGCAGTGCCAATTTGCACAACACGTCACGACAATTTGAGGCTGAATTGATCCTTTCTGCCTAAGTAGCGTGCTGCGTGAAGTCGCGTTCCATCTTCTTTGTACCCTTGCGATAAGTCTCTATCTTGTCCTCCTCCTTACACCATTACTATTAGCAATATTCTAGTCTGTATCGTAGTGGGACTCTCATCAGCTTGATGGGACACTCGCAAATGTTAATGCTCCTAAGACATATGAATTCTTCATCCAATTTGCACATTGCTCTGTGTTAGCTATGGTATGGACTTCCAATCGGATCACGAGAGTTTCGGAGCATGTCGTTCTCCCGCGCATCAGCATTGCCTTGTAATCTTCTCTTTGAACTCCAAGACTTCATCGGACAGTGGACTCGAAGAGAGCACAACATACGATGAATGATTATTTTTCTGTTTTGCCACGAGAAGTGACGTATGAACGTGCCTAGACTTTCAGAGTAGTGAGCTCACTTCCCAACCCTCAAGAGCCATTCAATTGAGTAGGAGCGGCATCAATACATCTCACCAAGGAGCTCGGATTAATAAGCTCCAGCGGGTCAGGATGGCAACTAACAAGAACTTCGAGATTGCTATCGTGGGAGGGGGTATCACAGGTAAGTCACGTAGCGGTGGTCTTTACCAGCCGTTCCAGGTGATTCTGACGACTTGATTACTAGGTTTGACATTAGCCATTGCTTTGTATCACCGAGGCATCAACATCAAAATCTACGAACAAGCGCCTAAATTTGGCGAGATAGGTGCAGGGATTTCGTTTGGTCCAAATGCTGTCGCTGCCATGAAGAAATGCCACACTGGCATCTACGACTCTTTCGAAAAAGTATGCACGCGAAACTCTTGGCCGTCGAAGTCGAAAGTCTGGTTTGACTACCTGAATGGATATGACAAGTCCCTCAAGCAGGCTGGCCATCAAAAAGCCGAGTTCACAATCACCAACTCTGTTGGGCAGAATGGCGTGCATCGAGCTCACTTCTTAGATGAGATGGTAAAACTCGTGCCAGAAGATATTGCTCGTTTCGGGAAGAGGCTAAGGTCGATCAATGAAGGCAGCGGTGGAAAGCTTGTCATGCATTTCGAGGATGGCTCTGAAGCTCAAGCAGACGCTGTGATAGGGTCCGACGGTATCAAGTCTACGGTGCGCAAGGTTATGTTTGGGGTGGATCATCCTTGTGCACACCCCAGCTACACGCACAAATATGCATATCGCGGTCTGGTGCCGATGGAACAGGCGGTTGAGGCAATTGGTGAGGAACGCGCAAAGAACTCGTGTATGCACATGGGACCTGGTGGTCATGTGCTGACGTTTCCCGTGAACCACGGCCAGATTCTCAACATCGTTGCCTTCCACACCAACAAGGACGATTGGCCAGACTACCAAAGACTGACGCGACCAGTAAAACGAGAAGATGCGCTTAGCGATTTCTCTGGATACGGGCCGAACGTTATACAGCTTTTGAAACTTACGAAACCAGACCTTGACTGCTGGGCGATTTTCGACCTTGGAGACAATCCGGTGCCACGCTTTAACAAGGGCCGAGTGGTGATTGTAGGTGACGCTGCTCACGCCACCTCGCCACACCATGGCGCTGGTGCAGGGTTCTGCATCGAGGACAGTTTGGTGATGGCGACTCTCTTGCAAGATGAGCGTGTGAAATCACCAAAGGACCTCGAAGCAGCTTTCACTGCGTTTGACGCAAATCGGCGGGAACGATCGCAGTGGCTTGTACAGAGTAGCAGGTTTATTAGTGACTGCTACGAATGGCAGGCACCTGGTGTTGGCGATGATTTCAAGAAGATTGAACATGAAATCAACACGCGGAATGGTATCATAACAGAGTTTGACATCGAGAAGATGTGTAGCGATGCCACAGAGGAGTTGACAAAGACCCTTCGGCAATCGAATCTGTGATTGCTTGCTTGCTTGCTACAATTGCTTCTATCAAGACGACCTTTGCTAGTCAATATCTATACACATAGCGATTCAGAGCTCATTCGGAACGCGCAGTGTTGAAGCTGAATGAGTGGTCAGCAGTGCTTTGTCTTCTGTTCGGGATCTCGGTTGTCTGTTACTCCGCGCAGAGCCACCAGGAAGAACTAAGCACCGTCGGATCTCATTGTAGGCACACCAAAGACACCTAGCGCGCCTAGAATGGCTACCAGGAAAACACCAATGGCGAATGAAAGTCGAGCTTTTTATGCTGCCTGTTGCGAATCTCCAAGTCCACGTCAGATTCGTCCGATGGGCTGTGGCGTTTCAACTCTGGCGAGCAAACCACCCAAATCAGGCGAGTTGGTTGCTGACGTTTGCATTGCTTCAAAAGCTCCTAGTTTACCATCAGCTGTGCAACTTCATTATCTACAGCAACGACATTCTATACAGTTATAACAAGTTGTCTGTTTTCAATAGTTTCAACGTATCCATTTCTTTCGACTACAGCGGCAAATTCCGCCATGCCTCCTCCATTCGGTCCCTTTGCTGGCGCAGGTCGCCCACGAGGACCACCTCCCTTCGTCGTTCAAATCCTCAGGGCCCCTCTTACGCTGAACAATATTATCGCACTGGCAATCACAATGTCTGTCCGACGTAGCTTGAAGGCTGAAGCTCTTGATGCGGGTCGAAAGCCATGCATGATGACTAGCGACGCGGCATTCAGCTTCCTTGCTCTTATCTTCGCCATGTCAATTGGCCACAACGTCCTCTCCGTCATGCGCTTCCACCGCATTCGTCGCGAGGTGTTTGGCGAAAGCATGTGTGCGGCGCGCAGAAGGTGGAAGCAAAGAGGTGAAATTGTCCTGGACGAGGAGGAGATGAAGGCTCGCATGGAGAAGTTCAGGGAGATGGGTAAGCGTCTACCAAGTATCTTCATCTCGACGGCGGATCTGTTCTTGGCTATGGTCTTCCTTGGCCTCTTTATCTGGACTACACTGCTTGCGAAGAAGTGGGGCAAAGTCGAGCTCAGCGTTGCATATTCCAGCATTGGAGCTTTGGTTGCTTGGTAAGTGTTTGTCCCGTACCCGCTAAGCGGTCGCTGACTGGGTTTCTCTAGTGTCTTCAACCTTATAATTGGTATCAATGGCGTCAAGTTCTGGGTCCGCCAACACAAGAAGCAACAAGAATCGAAGCTTGAGGAGGCGACCAACGAGCACGTCGCTGATGTCAAGGAAAAGCTTCTCAGCAACTAAGTAGTTGTCCCACCCTCCCTGAAAAGCTAAGGGATTCTCAGATGGGCTCACTACCCGCTACCTTCAGCCAAAGTGAATAATCGCTAGGGTGTTAACGAGCATTTCCATCACTAGCAGAGGCAAGGCTCTGCATTTCTGAAGTATCGAGAAGCAATGCACTTTTGCTTCACTTAGGCAGGCACTCACACATTTAATTTCTCATTCGCATACAATCCAATCTGTGCTATTTCCAAAGCAGGTACATACCGAGCTCCATGCATGACTTTCTTACCAATCCGCTGTTCTCAAGTTTCATTTGTGTCGTTTGGGGTCCACCATTCATCAATAGGTGCGGGGCACCGATGACGATTTTCAACCTTCTCGCTAGACCTTCTAACACTGGTTCGGGTATCATTTCACCCTAGCAAGCAGTACATTAGGCGTTCCTGCTTTTCCGATGCGGGCTGCAGGGTAGCTTCTGCTATCAAGAGCATGTTCCGTCTCTTGTACCTATTCCTAAGAAATGTGGTCTCAATTCCCTTTCCACTTGTTTTCTCGAGTCTATGATTGGTAACATCCTGCTTCCTCCATTAGGTTTGCTCCTCGCTTGGGCTGATCAACCATGAGCGCCGTGCAAGCTTTCTCGCAGGAGCCAATAATAACGTCTCACTGTTCAACATCGAGTATCCCCTTCCCGAAAATACCCGGCCTACAGTTCGAGCAGGTACAAGCCAACTTGGTCCAGGATTATACCAAATCTTTGGGTCGAGGAGAATACATTGGGCACGAAGCCTGGAATGTCAGCAATCTTGGTTTCTGCAATGTCAGCCTAACCTACACTCATACTGGTCACAATGATCCCATCAATCTGCAAGTATGGCTGCCGCTCGGAGACGACTGGAATGGTCGAATGGTAGGTGTCGGAGGAGGTGGATACTCTGCGGGTCTTTTCGAGTTCTCCCAGAGGAGCCTCGCAGGAGCTGTCAGCGAAGGCTACGTGGCGCTATCCACAGATGCGGGACACGATGCAGATGATCCTGACCCGGATAATTGGGCCCTGACCGCATCCGGAGAAGTTGACATGTATCGGCTAGAGAATTTTGCACATGTCGCACAAGGAGATGCCGCTACAATAGGCAAATTGGTTTCTGAAAGCTTCTATGGCAGCAAACCAAAGTATTCGTACTGGAATGGCTGTTCGACAGGAGGCAGACAAGGTCTGATGCTTGCTCAGCGCAACCCAAACGCTTACGATGGCATCCTAGCAATGGCACCAGCAACAAACTGGGCGCATTTCATTCCCTCTTTGTACTGGCCACAATTTATTATGAACCAGCTGAAAGAATATCCACATGAGTGCGAATTGAGTACTCTCACAGCCGCAGCTATCATGGAGTGCGATACGGACGACGGAGTTGTGGATGGTGTGATCTCAGATCCAGATGCATGTGCATTCAATCCCTTCGATCTCGTTGGCCAGGTTGTGGAATGCCCATCAAGTTGCACGCCAATGAAGATCTCTGCTGCCGCAGCAAAGGTTGCTGCAGAGGCCTGGTCGGGTCCGAAGACAGTACATGGTGATTCTCTGTGGTATGGAGTATCCCCCGAGGCTCCCCTCACTGGTTCTTTCAATCTTGCGAACACTTTTTGTGAGGAAGGCAAGGGGTGTCATGCGGGTGCACCCTTCCCGATCGCTTCATCCTGGTTGACACATTTCGTGGCCAATAATCCCAAACTCGACCTTGCAACCTTGACCCATATGAGCTACGAGAAATTGTTCAACGAGTCCGTGACCAAACTGAACAAGATAATGGGCTCGAACGATGCTGATTTATCACGTTTTCGCAATACTGGCGGGAAAATGCTTACCGTGCATGGACTTGCTGACCAAGTTATCCCGCCTGGAGGTACCAAAGAATACTACGAGACAGTCCTGTCAAAGGACCCCAAGGCACCCAGTTACTTCAAGTATTTCGAAGCTCCTGGATTTGCTCATTGCTATGGCGGTCCAGGTCCATTTCCTGGACATATTTTCGACGACCTCGTAGCATGGGTCGAAGAAGGGAAAGAGCCAAAAACTCTGCTCGCGACCACTGAGCCTAATGAACAAGGTGAAGTCTTTGAGAGACCGTTGTGCCAGTATCCATTGGTTGCAAGGTATGCTGGAACAGGAGATCCAAGGAAGGCACAAAGCTACTATTGTGCAGAAAGCTATCTGAGTGCCACACCAATCAAAATTCTACTCAAAAGGGCAAGGAAGGCCCTGCAAAATCATTCTGGAAGCCAGACAACGGCTAGAGTGGAGAAATAGCTAACTGTGCGCCGGGTTACTCATTCCGAAGCTCCGGTGAAGCTCGCCTCGGAAGTTTCGCCAAGAATAGGCAAGTTCACCGCGATACACCTCTAATTCTTGTCGGGCTCCGGCAATAACATTCTGCTTTTCTCCTTTGTCCATCATCCTTGAATGTCAAGCTACCAGCCATTCATTGATTGATTCGCAACCGGAGTGCATTCTTCTAGATTAGAACTCGTAGATATCATACAGTAGAACCAATGATAAAACCTCCAAACCTCGGCCCTTCGGCGTTGATTGGACTCCATAACGTCGATCAACCTACCACATATTATCGTACCATTAGCGCTCGGTACCTCGTACTGAGGTATCAAGGGAAACAAAGTGTCACTAACAAAAAACAAACCCAATGTCTTATGGTGGCATGTGATTGACCGCTAGTACTTTATGAAGAGGTGCCGGCGTTCCAACCGATGCTAGATGATCGTTGCTACCGAGAAAGCAGGCAAGAGACGCACGGTGTTGATGGAGGCTCCGTGGCACGGATTTGAGAAGAGTTAGATGCAGATCCAACAAGACGCTCGTTACTCTCATGCACGAAAGCCTCAAGTTGACTACCTAGACGTGAACCTACTCCGTTTTCAGTAGCCCGATTGAGCCGTGCAACAGTCTTCCATCTCTTCACATGCATGTGCGAGGGTGCGACGTATCCAGATCTAGCTATTAACTGACGGATACTCGCTTAATTAGTGGCTGTTCGTCTGCAGGCCAGAACAATTCAAGCCCGTCCAGCGCTTCCACAGATAGCCATCCACCGTTCCGTTTCGTCCTGCAAGACCTCTATGCCCTGGTCGATGAGCTGCGGAATCGACAAATGAACGTTCTGCCTGACAAACTGGGTCCAGCAGGCAAGAAGCAGTTTATTAACGTTAAACTTCGCCGTGCCTGCAGCGATACACTGCTTTGTCAGCTCGGGGCTAAAGTCATTCGTTCCGTGCAGCGCCATTCTAACCCGTCCATCGATTTGTTTTCGAACACTCTCAAGACGATTAAAGTCCAGCTGCGGGCCCTGTGGCGGGTAATCGCCATGGATGTTACCGATGCTCGGAGCCAGGATATCGATGTCGACTGCGAGAAAGTCTTCGACCTCGGCGGGCGATGTCAGAAGCGCCTGCAAGTCGCCGGTATCGGCGATGCCGTCCTCGCCGCCGTTGATCCTTCCGCTCTCGGCCTCGACGGCAATGCCCTTCTCGTGGCACAGCGCCGTCAGCTCTTTCGTCTTCTGCAAGTTCTCGGCGTGCTCGTGGTGTGACATGTCGACCATGATCGAGTCGAACGGCATATTGTCCACGACATATCTGATTTGCTCCTCGTCCTGGGCGTGGTCTAGATGCAGTGATATCGGCACCTGCGCTGACCTGCATGCAGCCGAGGCCGCGAAAACTAACGACGGCAGTTGTATCAAGGTCGACGGAAACAGCAGCAGTATCAGTGGTGACTTTGCGGCTTCGGCTGCTCGCACTAAAGCCGTGACATGCTCTACATTGTAAGCGATGGCAGCAAGAACACCGTAGCCTCCTTCTTCCGCAGCCCTCAGAATCTGCAGGGTTTTATTTGTGGTTCGCTTAGTAGACCACATTTTTTGGTGACGGAAAATACTTAGTTAATCAATTTACTGGAATAATAAAGCTTGGAGCAAATCACATGCTTTATCTTTCACACATGTACATAACAACCAAATGTGAAGCACCAGTCCCACATCGATAGGACCGATAACAGACCTTGCATAGGCGAGAAAACGATGCATCTTCGCCTCGGCCAACATCCATGTCTCGTATTCCGAAGAATCACGACCTATCCGACTCAGGTCTTATTGCAGCCTCGTCTGGTCCCGCAGCAATTTCCACAGCCTTGCAGTGCTCATGCATATAACATGTCGAATGCATCAGGGATACCGTAGCGACTTTAGCGGATGACTTCATTAGTCTCTTTTCCAAGATAACTAGCTCGACCGCATACGGGGAGAAGACTCCATAATCGCTGTCGATCCCCGAGATCCATCCGCCTTTTGCTTTTAGCAGGAAGAAAGGACCTCTAGAACAGAGGCGATATCTAGCTCTCTCGACCATTGCCACATCCTAGGATTCCAACGTGGCCCAATCGAATACTTTACGAGTAGATGGAGGCTGACAGTGGAGTATACAAGTTAGACTATTTGGGCGCGACCATCTCATTTTGTGAGCTGATACGACTTTGCATATACCAGTTTCATACTAGAGACTGATTGACGTAGGCGGAACAATTGAGCCAATGTTCCGGTAGTGGTGGTTATCGCGCGTTTTTCGGGATGTGGTCGTCAAGCTAGCTAGCTGACATAGGCCGCGTATTGACGGCCGAGCGATAATGCCTTCTAGAAAAATTCTAGAACAATCAATATCAGGCTCATTGTCTCCTGTCTATCTGAAAGATAATTTCTTCTCGTTAGATACTGCCAGCAGAACATAACGATAATAGAAACGATGGCCGAAATTGAGCACAATAAGCATGTCGTCGCAATTAATGAGGTCGAGCGAAGGATGTCGCAACCTATTACCTGGACTGTCGAAGAAGAGAAACAATTGGTTCGCAAGATTGACATCTTTCTGATGCCAACAATATGGCTGATGTACCTTCTCTCATATATGGTCTGTTATCCCAAGACGACAATCTGTATTGACCAGGCCTTATCAAGCCGTTGCTGACTAGCTCTAACAGGACCGCACCAATATCGGTAACGCCAAAATTGCCGGCATGGCTGATGATTTGCATTTAACAAGCAGCCAGTACAGTGTTGCTCTTGTAGTCTTTTTTGTCACATATGTCTTTTTCGAGGCACCGTCAAACATGATCCTGGTCCGAAGCCGGCCGTCAGTTTACCTTCCCACTATCATGGTCATTTGGGGTGGGTTGACTTGTTGTATGGCCGCCATCAAGACGTATCATCACCTCGTCGTGCTGCGAATCTTTGTCGGTATGCTTGAGGCTGGGTTCGCGCCCGGAATATTGTTGATCATCTCGAGTTGGTACAAGAGAACAGAGCAGTCGGCCAGGTTTGCGATATATATCTCAGCTGCGATCTTGTCAGGTGCTTTCGGTGGACTCTTGGCAGGTGCCATTACCGGAGGATTGGAAGGTGCAAAAGGCTTAAGAGGTTGGCGATGGCTGTTCATTGTTGAAGGCTTGGCGACTATTGGTAAGTTTGATCATCCTTAGAGATTGCTTTGTGCCTGATGGTTTTTTTCAGTCTGGGCCATTGTCGCTTCATTCATCCTGCTGGACTTTCCGGCAAATACTATCAAACTTACCGACCGAGAAAGGGCGATAGCAATCGCACGCCTGCGTGTTTCGGATATTGCTGTCAAAACAGCAGATTCTCCTCGGCCAACAAGAACACAGAGTCTCCTTGCCGCCATTCGCGACTGGCGCACGTGGGGCTTCATAGTGGGCTACATGGTAAGCTCAACATCATCGTCGATGCTTTATTGTCATCCTTCTTACCATCCTCTCAGGTCATTGTCGGCTCATCCACCCTCTCGTACTTTTACCCCACCCTTGTCAAAGGTCTCGGCTACACCACCGATGTCAGCGCCCAATATATGACAGTTCCCATTTACGGCGTCGCGTTCGTTTGCACCGCTATCAGCGGCTACTTCTGCGACCGTATCCCGCACCACCGAGGCCTCGTCATTGCATCCTGGTTGACAATTTCACTTATCACCTCCGTCGTTGTCTGCACGGTGTACGACTTCACCGTGCGATATGCGATGCTCGTCATTATGGCGGCAGGCCTGTGGGCGAGTAATGCTCTCGCATTGTCGTTCGCGAGTTCAACGTTCGGAGACATGGAGGCTGAAACGAGGGCTGTGGCGTTGGCATTGGTGAATGCAATGGGAAATCTGGCGCAGATATACGGATCATATCTCTTTCCATCTAATGATGCGCCGAAGTATCTCATGGGATTTGGCGTCATCTCCGCTCTGCTCGGAGTCGGTATCGTGACGTACATTCTCATGAACGTCTTTGTGAAGCGTACGAAGAGTTGATGTGTTCTCTCGTCCAACGAGCATTCTGCATCCGCGATAGACACCATAGACATTATAGATCTCCACAATGTTCACAATGGAATACATGCTTTGCTCAAATATATGCACAGCACCTCAAAGTGTTTCCCAAACTTTTTCCAAATCCTGCAGAAGAGACTTGGTCGGAAATCGATTGAATTCCAAAACCCGGTCGAAAATGTCGTACAATGCTTTTTGCTGTTCCTTTGTCCGTACGCATTGACCTGCAACATACAGTGCTTGGAAATGCACCATCAAACTCTTGAACTCTAGTGCAGTAGGACTTTGGGCCAAACCACAAATCATGCTTACCGCCTCGTCAAGCATCCGCTGACTTTCATGATACGCCACTCGACCACCAACTGAAGGTCTGTTGAGGAGAACGAGAATGGTAGCGGCATAGTAACACTGCATCGCCGCCGCATGAAACGGCGGATGAATCCATACGACAGGAAATACCGGTGGTGGCCCTTCTTCATCCTCCGATCTCGCAGCCGGCAATGGCTGATATGTAACAGGCAAACAATCATACCACTCTCTTAACTCTGCCAAACGCTCATCGCCCTCCATCATTCTCGCATTCATGTCGGTGCTATTTCTTACATCATCGACCGCATATTTAATCGCCTTTGTCAATAAATACACCGCCCGACTTGCCAGCTCATGCCCTTTCAGGTCTCTAACATGCTTCTGCGGCACCCAGATCGTTAATGGTTTGCGATGCAACCACAGCGACGCCCAGATGTCCTGGCGCAGCCAATTCCACCATACTGCGCCACGAATGCCGGATAATTCGCCGTTCGTTTCCTGGGAACGCTGAATCCAGAAAACGCCCTTGAGGTGGCGCTCCCAGTCAGCAGAGCGGCGGAGATGGAATGATTCGTAAGAGGAGAGGAGGGCGGCTGTAGCAAGGATTTCTGGCGACCGAGTGTAGGAGGGATATTGCATAGCGGAGGAGAGGTAAGAAAGAGTTTCGTAGTAGAATTGGATCGCGTGGGACTCGGATGTGTCAACGAAGTTAGAGGTATTGTTTGTATTCGTCGCTGTCGTGCTAGTGTTTGATGGTGTTGCTGCAGTCATCGGGATATGTGGTTGAGGCAGGCCTTGGACGTTGTCACGATGGCGGCCAAGGGCGTGAAGTGATTTAAAACGGGCTGCAACAGCCAGAACTGATTTCAGGAGGCCGACATTACGAAGGGCAAGGTGTGGGATTACATCGGTGAATGTGCGTTCTGGATCGAAGAGGTCGAAGATCGGCCCAACAGTGTCAGTGTAGTATTTCAAGTAGTCCAGCTCCATTGGAGAGAGAGTTGCTGGTTCGGAGGTGTTCCATGGTTCTTTGTTGATGTTGCTATGGGCGATAATGCCATTGCCACGCGTCGATGGTGGTCGAGTGATTTGTTGACCAGCATGTTCGTTGGAATTCTGTCGGCTGTGAACGAAGTGACTCGGTGAGGGTGCCGAAGACCGAGACAGCGTGACTGGGTCAAAAGTCCATCGCGAAGAAGTGTTCTTCAGAATCTCATAGTTCTGCACATTCTTGACCGCATCCTGGGCGACTAAATCGTACCATTCATAGGGAGCCGCCCCTGGAGTGATCGATGTGGTCTGGGTAACGGGTGAGATTGCTGCTGCATAACCAGGACTCGAGTATTGAATTATTGGCTTGAAAGCCTCTAGAGCCGGTGTATAGCCCGTGTGATTGGTTTCAGGCCTCAATGCGGCTGTAGACTGTGCGAATGTGCTGCTTGAAGAACCAGAGAATCTCCTCCGGTCTGCTGGGGTTTGTGGTGACACTTGAGAGGCCTGTTGAGTGTCGATGGACTCTACTGCATCCCATGATTGCCTGCTTGGTAGAGACGGTGATACTAAGCTCGGCTGTTGGATGTCGTTGATTTCTGACACATCCTGCGCATAAACGCACTCGCGATCAGATTTGGAGCATTGGCCACACACTGGGTGACCTTCATCGCATTTCAATCGTCTTTTGCGGCAGGTGAGGCTTCATCAAGGTCAGTCAACAACGACATCATGAGAGACAGAACATGTGCGAAAGAGGAGAACAATTGAGCTATGCGAGACAGAGCTTCAGTGGTGTCAGTCCTTACCAGCCGGTAGTTGTCCGTAGCCCACGACCACGTGAGGGTCGAGGTTTCCTCCTCTTCTGCAAGTCATTGACATCTCCCGCCACGCTTGCCATCAATCGGAAAGCACCATCGAACTCGATTCGAGTCGCGGTAGAAGATAGGGCCGACAAAGGCAGGTGACTCGAGACGAAGACAGATTTGATGGCTAGGGTGGACGCCAAGGGTATCGAGGAAGCTTCCCCGCAAAAAATCTCCTCTGCCGGATCGTCCTTCCTGATTATGCGAGATTCAACCACGCCTAACGCGCCTAGCGTCGGCTCACATAGCGGTCATGCCCGACACACTTCTCCAAGGAGGGTTGCCACAGATCTATTCTGAATCACATGTTGGTCAATAGGCCCGTATTTCCGTCTCGAGGATCATCACGGCAATGTGAACCTAGATTGCCCCCTCGGAGACTGAATTGTCAAAAGACCAAGCCATCCCTGCAGCTCAAAACCTGATTACGGCATTCTTTTGCCAACATGCAGGTGCGGCATATTACTGAGCAGCAATTTCCGTGGGACAAGCTGGAAGAGATAGTCTTAGTTGTGGAAGGAGTAGTACACCTATCGGAAATTACTCGCATGGATTCAGTTGGTGACACACGAGAAATTGATAACTGTGTCTAAGCTCGCCTTCGGGAGTAAGCGAGGGTGTTCGCATTTGAATCTGGCATCTGTTGTGGAGAAATGCTCGGCGATAGACCCTGAGTTGTTAGACATAACTATGAAAGAAGGATAGGATAGTTCAAAGCGTACGTCACCATTGTCGTTAGGTGTACAGGATGTGTACCTGAAGGAGAAGATGCTTACCTGTATAGGCAACTGGATCCATTCGAAGGCAAAGTACTGTTGCACTCAACCCAGAACCGACCCAACAATGTCACCTACTGCAATGGCAGACCTGTCAACAAGACCAGCCTCACATTAGGTCAACACTCCATCACTACTTCGAGAACGCACAAACTCGAGCAGCACCACAATGTCGACCAGCCCAGATACCAATGGCGTAGTTGAGCAGCTGAAGACATCATATGTTTCAACTGAGCCTCCTCCAGATCACCACTGGCGCATAACTCTCGAAGACAAGGTCATCGCCATAACAGGCGCAAATCGAGGCATCGGCCTCGGTATAGCAGAGGTCTGCCTCGCCAACTCCGCCGCCTACATTTACAGCCTCGACCTATTCGAGCCAGACTCTGACCTAAACTCCACATCCACCTCTTCCATCCAGACACCAACAACCTTCACGTCCCTTTCCAAACGCTATCCTGGACGATTGCAGTACCTCCACTGCGATGTCACCTGCCCTCACTCCATCGAATCCGCCATAGACACTATCATCTCTTCACATGGCCGTTTAGATGGCATGGTCGCCAACGCAGGCATGACGAAGCACCAACCAGCCCTAGATTTCAGCACTGACCAACTCGAATCCCTCTTTAACCTCAACGTTTTCGGCGCCTATCACTGCGCTACCATTGCCGCGCGCACCATGATTCGCCTCGGTCACCCAGGGTCAATCATCTTTACATCATCCATGACGTCCTACGGGCCCAACCGTGCAGCACCATCCGCTCCATACGGCGCTACCAAAGCCGCGATCAGAAATCTAACGCACACGTTAGCGATGGAATGGACAAAGCACGGGATCCGAGTGAATTGTGTGAGTCCAGGTTTCGTCCGGACGCAGATGACGACGTACTACGTGGAGAAGGACAAGGAGGAATGGGAAAGGAAAATGCGGTATTACGGAGGTATGCCACGGTTGGCGGAGCCAAGAGAGCTAGGGGGTGCGTATGTGTATTTGTTAAGTGACGGGGCGAGTTATACGACTGGGATTGATATTCCCGTAGCCGGGATTGTAGGTGCTTGGTAAGATAGCCGGGGATTTCAGCATCGACGGACTACAGTACTCGGGGAATTTATCGCCACCTTCAGCAAGCCAAGCCTTGCCGGAATAATCATCACAGAACCAAGAAAGTTCTTCGTGTGCGAGACTCACATCGCATATTTTGAAGATCGTATTCATTTGACAGTCTAGCCATGCATGTTCGATTCTACCAATCTTTGCTTGTTCTTTCAATCAGGGGTCTTCACATGCTCAAACTCTCTATGCAGCATCTGCATACGCCCCTTCCATCATATACACATCCAACCAGTTACTCATACTTCAGTTCTCCACTAGTTCCGACTTCGTCATACACAGACTCTTCGGTCACACCCCGAGGGACTTCCAAAGTTTTTCTTGGGTTTTGGTAAATGTAACCGACAGTACCATCTCCTTCTTCTGTGCAGGTGTCCTTGCGGACGAGCCATTGTTTGTGTCATCTCGAAGCAGAGTCGCACAGTTAGCTTGAGACGCGAGCCCGGGCACGAGTTTGAAGGCTTGCATGAGGTCGAAAATGGCCATTTCAGAGAGCCCCGTATTCTCAATGTCCATCCACTTAGGTAGACTAAGGCTGAAGGAGTAGTTTTCCCCGAATGAGTGGTCGTTCACCTTTTCTACCCCATATCATTTGCGACTGATTTCTTGTTGTGCCAATGAGCTTGAATGTGATCAATCGCTCTCATCAGGTATGGAAGCACAGCAGTCGGGTTTTCCGTCAGCGGAAAGTGGCCCAGACCTTTCATCTCCTCAAAAACAGCACCCTTGATCATTGCAGCAGTTTCTTTGCTCGCCTCAACCGTGCATGAGTAGTCGTACTCGCCAGTCAACATATACACAGGGCAAGTCTCGGTATCAATGTTTTCAACTCGTCCTCGTCCGTCCCAGCCCTTGAAGTAGAATTTGAGATCGCCAGAGAAGACGCCGGCACCTTGAGAAGAATATTGCCACCAAATTTGCTGCTTGTAGTACTCTGGTGACGTTGGTGCGATCATTCCGCAAACTCTTTCCGGGTCGAGGATCGAACTGTCGTTTCCACGTATCTCGTAGATGGGTTGCGAGAATGGAAGATGAGCACAGCCTTCACAAGGTATGACTCCACGAACTGACAGTTCTTGTGCGCGGATGGCAGCGGCTATACAGATGTGGCCTGCCATGGATGCGCCACAAAGAACCACATTTCTCATTTTGAGTTTCTGGAGAAAGAGGTCAATTGACTCAATGTATGACTCTTCAGTGAGTGCGTATGACTCGGGATACTGTTTAGTACCGAGACTCGAGCGGCCATGGGCTGGTAGGTCAAAAGCAATCATTGTGCATTGTTCTTGAAGAGTCTTGTTGTTCATCAAGCTATGATATTGCCTTGAATCTGAGCCTGCAGTGTGCAGGAAGACAAGAACTTCTGGACCGTGACCAGCCATCTCATAGAAAATTTTGACCTTACCGTATTCGCTATGATTGATACATGTATACCTACCGACGACACTGTCTTCTTCAGTGTCTTCATGCTCTGCCATCACAGTCGCTGTCCCAGGTTGAAGGATCGGAACTTCGTTGACTGCGTCTCTGATGCGGTCAAGGGATATTCGCCAGACTCGAGCATATCTTGCGAACGCAGTCGTGTCACCAATCGCGCAAACCTCCTTGTGCTGCGGACCAAGAACTCGCAGCATTCCCCAGAACGACTGATACGGTCTCACAAGCTTTTCATTGGAAGTGAAGAAAGCTTGCCAGTCTTCACTCCGAGCGCTCAAGCAGAACTGAGCCTCATTTTGAGCTCCAGCGCGGATTCTTGTTTGGATATCACCTGTATCTTCGGTTTCTATACTGATGACAACGCATGGTAAGCTGTCAGCAGCAGCATTTGATGACACCAAACCGAATGAGACCTCAACATCGCCTTTGAGTTTGGCAGCTGCGAGTGCCGAAACTCTCAAGCTTTCATCGTTTCCAAGATGTACTTGGATGGTGTCAAAGTGGGTTTTGAGGTGATCGACTATCCAGGAATGCATGGTTTTAGTTGACGTATGACATCGAGAACGATGTTTTGCTCGCAAGAAGATGTCAGTTATGTGTGCTGTCCAGGACAGCGTCCTGCTCTGCAAGCATGATGCAGCAACATTGTTGGCTTGGGCATCTCCACAGATTTCCCCGCACTATGCAACGAATAGTAGACTTCAGGCGTGGTTACTAAGGGCGCCTTGAAAATGATCATATATTAGCCTGGTGTCGTGGATGATAGGGAAGTGTGGTCCGTCATCCTGGTAACATGGAACAAAGGTTGATCCACAGCCAGGAGCAAGTAAATCCCCTAGCGATTTTGGCCGCTTGGCGCCTCCAGAATTTCATTTTGCGAAATAATAGGTGCAAGGGGATAACTAAAGAAGAGGGTTCAGGAAGCGCCACCATAGAAGAGGCAGATAGGAAGAGAAGCATACAAGGATTGACGTAGAGAAGGGGGTTGTTTGCAAATTTGCATTGCATTTTGGTTTAAGTTTTGGTCTAAAATATCTCATGCCTTTTGACACCCAGCGCAGACCTTTCACTCAACCGGTCCATTTGACTGATTCTCCTTTGGTTTGCTTTTGAGGCTCATCGAAAGCATTAGGTACCCATTAAACGCCAGCAATGCATGGTATCGTAAGCTCTGTGAGCAAAATGCACATTGCCGACCAGTTCGTCTTTGCGCACAGTAGTACCTGCTCTGAGCCCCAGTCCATTGCATCCATGCCGAAAGTCTATATGTTCGTGATGTCCCGAAAGCTGACTTGCAACCGTCCTTCGTATCGTGTAGAAAGAAGAAAAGCGGAACTTTTGTGATCTGAAAAAGTGAAGATGTCACAAGTCTCAGCCTTCCTCTCGGTGCAATAAAAGACGCCATTCGTAAGCCTCCAGGACACATCATTCTTCCTCCTCGTCATTGTGGAAGATCGACATGAACTTTTTGGGGTATCTGAAAATCGATCGGAAAAGTCAACGCTATCTATCATGCATCGTCCAGTAAGAATTAGAACTGGAATGATTTCGTCGTAACAGTCGTTTCGTGGGTCGAAGCCACAGTTGCCGCGTCGAGTCTTCAGAGTGGCTGAAGTCGAAATCGTTCCGAAAAGAAATGAAAACGCCGAAGAAAATGCCGACCCAATAGTGGTGATTGTTGTCAAAAATGACAAGATTACCACCAGGAGGATGGGCCACTAGCACCACCTGGGTTGCCGTAGCTGCCACCACCACCTCCTCCATAACCGCCACCGTATCCTCCACCGTAGCCACCCTGGCCACCGCTACTGCCACCGCTGTAGCCTCCAAAGCCGCCACCACCGCCACCACCGTAGCTGCCACCATAAGAAGGTGGTCCACCTACGCTGGGTCCCATTCGTCGCATATCTCTGGTAGCAGTGGCGCCACGACCACCACCGCCTCGACCTCGGCCACCGCGGCCGCCACCGAAACCAGATGACTCGCGAGCAATGTTCTCGAGGAAAGATGGTACCTCCTGGTTAGCTTCTTTGAGTAGTTCTAGCAGGTCTCGCACGATACCTCGGTTACCACGGTTGAAGAAGGCCGTGGAGAGACCAGTGTTACCGGCACGACCAGTTCGACCGATTCGGTGGACGTAGTCGTCGATATCGGTTGGCAGGTCGTAGTTGACAACGTGAGTAACGTTTGGAATATCGAGACCTCGAGCTGCAACAGCAGTGGCCACCATGATTGGGCAACGACCATTTCGGAAGAATTCGAGAGCACGCTCACGTTCTCGTTGGGTTCGGTCTCCGTGAATGGCGGTAGCTGGAAAGCCTTGTGTGATCAGGAAGTCAGAAAGAGTATCAGCCATGCGCTTAGTCTCGACGAAGATCAAGGTCAAGCCGCCAGAATGGGTGTGAAGGATGTCGAGCAAGACGGATCTCTTGTCGTTGTCCTCGACGTACTCAATCTTCTGGGTGATGTTCTCTGAAGTTGAACCAACACGACCAACGGACAAAAAGACGTAGTCCTTCAAGAAGTCCTTGGCAAGGAGTTGAATGTCCCGAGGGAAGGTTGCAGAGAACATTAGAGTTTGTCGTCCATCAGTACTCGGCATGTCTTCGCCTTCGACGATTCGGCGAATCTGAGGTTCGAAACCCATGTCCAGCATGCGGTCAGCCTCGTCAAGAACCAAGTACTTGATGTTGGCCAAAGAGATACGACCTCGTTCTATGAGATCGACCAAACGACCTGGGGTTGCAACAAGCAAGTCACAGCCGCGTTCGATTTGTCGGAGTTGGCCGCCAATTTCAGCACCACCATAGACAACACATGGTCGAACCCAAGAGCGGTAAGCAAATTTGCGAGATTCGTCGTAGATCTGTGAGACCAGCTCACGAGTGGGAGCGAGGATGAGGGAGGTTGGGTACGCTTTTCGCTGTCGATATCCACCACCGCCCATGGAGTTGGACATGTTGGTTGACGGACCATTCTTGAAGGCTTGGGACAGGATGGGGAACAAGAAACCACCAGTCTTGCCAGAACCAGTCTGTGCGCAGGCCATCAAGTCACGGCCACCCATAACAATGGGGATAGAGTATTTCTGGACAGGTGTAGGAACAGTGTATCGAGCGAGCTTGATGTTGCTGATCAAGTGGTCATCGAGAGGAGGGTTGGTGAAGGTAGTGACAGCTTCGGGGACATCGTGGCCAGAGGCTTCAACAGGGATGTCGTCGTAGTTGGAGAAGTTGATACCGGTGTGTGCTTTGGTTGGGTCATTGGGGAGGCCGAAGAGTTCACGTTCCACTCTTTGGTTGGCTGGACCAGGAACATGCTGGCCATCACGCCACTGACCGTCTCCGGAGCCTTTAGCTGCGTAGCCACTGCCAGTATTGCCGCCGCCGCCATAACCACCTCTTGGAGCGCCATAGGCAGTTGGATTGAATGCAGGTTGAGCTGGCTGTGGTGGTGGTGGTTGTGGTCGTGCACCTGGTGTCGGCCAACCATTGCTCTGAGGAGCAGCGCCATTAGGCCCTGGCTGAAAATCGGGAGCGTTTGCCCAGTCACCGTTTGGTTGTTTGTTGCCCCATGCACTTGCTGCAAGACCTGGGTTCCCGCTCGGTGGCGCTGGACCATCAGTGTTCATAGGAGGAGCAGGAGGAGGAGGACCGCCTCGACCTCGGAGGTGTGGAGGAATGTAAGCGGATCGGCCATTGAGGCCAACATTCGGAGCGTGTCGAGACTCGTTGAGGGACAATCCATTCATGCTCAGTTGGTCAGCCATGATTGCAAAGGTTTCTTCGATCTATGGTAAAGTTGTTAGTCAAAATGTTGCAGAATAGGAGAAATGGTTGTGGCCTGAATCACCACACGAACGGTGTCCTCGAACGTTCAATTGAACAATTCTGAGAGAGGTGTAGGCTGTGAGGCAAGCACGTCGCAGTTCGCTCACTTACACTTGAGTTTGAAATTGTTTTCTGGAGGTATGTAGAGGCGGAGGTGCCTGATAATACTTATCAGAGACTTTTAGTATAAGATGGTTGAGGTTGCTGGTTCTGTGATAAACCTTTTCGTTCAAGCAGATAGAAGAGAGAAAACGCCTCTCCAATTCTATCTAAACAACGAAAAGAAAGACAGAAAAGATTGTATAAAACTGTGTTCACTTGGGGTATTTGGGTTGTGGTAGAAGTATAAAGAAGGATGGCAGAAAAGGCGCAGTTGCAGACTCAGATGAAAGATTTCTTAGCGCCTGGCTCCATGCCAAGAACGAGCGGCGAGACTCGTAGAAGAAGAAGAAGCGGAAGTTGAGGGAAGGTGAGGCGAGTATGAGTCAGCCTGTGGTCGAAATCTGAAAGGCAGGTTTAGACGAACACGTGCAGTTCCTGAAGAAGATCAGGGCAGCCTTGGCCATCCAAAGCTGTGCAAGCTCCCACAAATGTCTCGTACCGTTTACAGGAGACTACAGCACTGTCCGCTGGAGAGCCTAGTGACTAACACTTATGCTCAGCAATGGCATTTGCGTTAGAAAGTACACTTTACAAATGTTGATTCTTGACGACTGTGGACTTGTCTATGCTGTACTTTTCTCATCCTGCTTCAAAGCATCGTAGGCGCTTCTCCTACGTCGGGATATCAGCCACATAACAAACACAAATCCCATGCCAAACAAGCTGATCTTGATCAAATAGTTCTGCATGGTTCCGTCCTGTCTGCCATCTTCGTCGTGAGCTTTCGTGTCGGTAGTCGTGTCTTCGTGAGTGATCTTCTCGTCGTCTGTCTTGGGAATATCAACCTTGTCGCTATCATCCTCAAGGTACTCCGGATGAGCATCGGAGAAGATCTCTTCTATATCGATCATGGCTTAGTTCGTGATCACACCAGTTCGGATCGGGAGTTGGGCTTGCTCTCGATCCTACAGCTCGGCATGTATACCTTCGGGAGGCACCTCTAGTTCTCCACTCTTGATGATGATGACCTTGTCTTTCGGCTTGTCGCCGGGGTTCTTTGGCACATTTTGGATGAGGTCAACCACATTGTAGCCCTCAAGGACTTCTCCGAAGACGACGTGGCGACCGTCAAGCCAACTGTATGTCATTAGTATATTTGAAGGATCCTTCAAAGGGAACGGCTTACCTTGTTATGGCCGTTGTGATGAAGAACTGTGAGCCATTGGTGTCTTTACCGGCATTGGCCATGCTCAAGAGGCCCTTCTTGGTGTGCTTCAACTTGAAGTTCTCATCGGCGAACTTGTCTCCATAGATGGACTTTCCACCGGTACCATCTCCTCTTGTAAAGTCACCTCCTTGAATCATAAAGTCTTTGATGACTCGGTGGAAGGATGAGCCCTCAAAGCCATATCCTTTCTCGCCGGTAGCAAGAGCTCGGAAGTTCTCAGCAGTCTGTGTTGGTGTAAGATGGGATTCAATGTTGCTATCTAGATGCACTGACCTTAGGCACAGTCTTGCCGTAAAGGCCAAGGACTATTCTCCCGAGCTCCTCATCGCCGTGCTTGATGTCGAAGTAGACCTTGTGTGTGATCTTAGGACCTTTCGCAGCCTCGGCTGTTTGACCAAAGAACAAGAAAGTTGCTGTCAGAATGACCAGTAAGGACACGACGATCCTTTGCACGTTTGCCATGTCGAATATCATTGCTTCGGGATTTTGGTACGAAAGTGATTCTCGCCAGCTTTTGGGAGAGGTGTTTGAGAGTGCAGGAGAGAGCCGCGCTATTGGTGGGTTGCGGCCAGAAGTGGAAAGTTTAGCGCGGTTGCGCTCGGGAGCACTCTGGGGGTTCTTTTTGCAGATGTTCGAGACAATTTCATGAATGTTGACACGGTGAGCAGCCAGAACAGCCCTTCTTTGTCCTCCTCTTGAAATTCGGTTGCCTGTCATGGTAAGTAGCTGGAAGCTTAGTGATCAATGCAAGAACTGATGAGGTCGAGGTGTTCATCTTCAACGTCAACTTCCCCGAACGACGCTTTATCAAGCAAGCACTACAATCATTCTTCGGTATCGGCCAGCACACATGTTCGCGCTTGATGGCGCGTTTCCATCTACACGACACAGCTAGAGTCGGAGAATTAGCACAAGGACAAATTCTGGAGCTAAACGCTGCTCTTGATTCGATGAAGATAGAAAACGATCTGCGACGACAAGTGCTGCAGGACATCCAGCGGTTACGAGATACTGGCACGTACCGAGGAAGGAGGCATGCTATGAGTCTGCCGGTACGGGGACAGAATACGAGAAGTCAGGTCAAGACTGCAACAAAGATGAATAGAGTGGAACGGAGATTGTGATCATGGAAAAGGACAAGCTGTATGATTAGGATATTGGCTGGTAGTCGAAAACACAGCTCGCCCGACGACGGTAGGCAAGAATATCTGGCGTTACAACAATCCGGTAGACGTTCGATGATGATAACTAGCGGTTGCCATCCACCGGGTCGAGCCAGGAGAATGGTCCTGGTTTTGTTTTGAGCGCTAGGGAGACGGCCATCACCAAGCTGATGAAAGAGTTGCTGCCCGCAGTCGAGCACGCAGCCGAGCCCGCCCTTCTTACGAGGTGTTTGCAGTCAGAGGCCGTCTGCGTTGCGGAAAGCCCAGGCGCATAGGGCCTGGCCAACGGAGGTAGCAAGACTTAAAAATGTTGACCTCGAGGTTGTTGAGCTTGTGCGAGGTCAAGTCATGTACATCATGTGTATCACATCCAATGACAACAGAAGTTTTATTGAACTGAGGGACGAAGACATCAAAAATGTTGCCAAAACAAGAACACTAAGCAATCAAGCACCACCACTCTGTCATTTGGTACTCATCGGTTCTAGGTAAGCTTCAGAAACAGAGAAGAATTAGCCTTTTATGGTTTTCAATCAACGCCTTAGTCTGGCTCGCTATCCGATAGCTCTTCAAACCTTCCCGACTGCTGAGCCGTTCTCAGTGGGTTTTCCACCTTCATAACTCCGTTTGCCTTCAGTCTCTCGAACAAGACAAACATCTTCTGTGCTTCACGCTCTTTCTCTTCTTCGGTCATGGTTGGCATATTCACTGGCTCCTCCGCATCAAGTCTTTGACCCGTAATCGGATTGATCTGTATGCCTTCACCAGCTGTAGCATCGCTTGTTGTTCTTGTTATCAGGTCCTGTGGTACTGGTATTTGGTGTGTCATCAGGTATCCTGCGGCATGGCCATATCCAATATTGTGCACAAACTGCGTAGCATTACGATCTGATAGGTCGAACAGCAGGCCTGATATAGCCTCCGGCAGAATTGTGAGCCCCGCTGAAGTCTGTAGTTGTAGCAACCGGCCAGCGAGCGTTTCAGACTTGCCTAAAGGCTTGTCTCTTTCCTCGTTTCTAGGCAGAAGGGTGTTCCTTAGCTCTTCATTGATTGTACTGATGTTGGCCTCGTATACTTTTCGAAGGACAGTTATCAGCGGCACTAACATTGTCTCTAACAGTGCTGGCTTCAGAGTCGCACTACTTTGGTCGAGAATCAATATCAGCTGTGCCGTGAGAAGTTTCTTGTCTTCTATGGAGTGCTCAGACAAAGGCTGATCCGGCCAGTCAATGATCGCCAACACATTCAACAGCTGGCCGATCGGCGGGTCCAATGGTCTCGAAGGCACGTCAATTCTGCAGAGAATGTCAACAAGAGCATCAAATGTCGTTGAAAGAACGTATAATTCCTCCGAGCATTTCGGTGCAAGATTGTACAACAATTTGAGCGTTTCAGTCAGGGCCATTTGTGTGATTGCATGTTTGCTTGAACTGCCGTCATCAATTGACGCTGCGTGCCTTTTGAGATGTGCTCCTACACGGTTGACCAGGCCCTGAGACCGAATCAGTGAAACAAAGTCGATCTGGCTTCCATAAGTTAGCAGGAAGAGGATTCTGGCTCCTACAAACTCATGGTCAGAATCGCTCCGGCTGTAGAAGTCAAGTAGGCCGTCAATGTAGGGTAGGCCTGCGAAGACCTGCCGCATCTTCTCCTCAAGTAGAAGAGCATTCGCTATCGTGCGTGCCGCTTCCAGGCTTGACTTGCGCCGCGCATCGTTTCCTAGCCCGAATGCTACTTCAGCAAGAAGGTTGATGCCAGCATTGCAATACACAGCTGGAGCGTCCCGTGGTGTTCTTGCAATAGATTTCAAATTTGCCAGTTTTGGTGCTAGTACATCGTCGTCAAATTGGTCTTTTTTCAACTCTGCGGCCAGAGCATCCAGCTCGACCTGTGCATGTGCCGAAAGTCCTCCGAGCTTTGTCATCTTCTGCATGGACACAAGTGGGAGATACAAGAGATTGAACGAGTAATGATGCGGATATCATACTGCTCTGATTGCGGTGCGCGGAACCGTTAGGTCGCTCGCTCGCTCGCTATACATCCACCAACTTGTTAATGGTGATGTACTAGTGGCTGTCCGCTAGCAGTGTAAAGATGGGGGCTGGAGCTAGATCAAAGTGTCGACCAATAGCCCGTGCAAGATACAGCTTAGCAATCACTTTGATTCAAAGTGCTTCAAGAGAAACATTACCGGTTGAATATCGGCAAAATTTTCTAGTTTGACGCGTTTGTAGCGGATGCGCGTGGTAGACTCGCGTTAAGTGTTCAGCATTCACGTCGAGTACCATTTCCTGCTGCATCATTCTCATTCGCACCAATTGCTCGTTTATTTCAACAGTAACGACTAGTTACGTGCGAAGGCTTTCGTTTGGTAGCATGTTGCTGTCCATATAGTACACTCAGGTGCTACACAGCATGTCTGTAGCAGAAGTGCTGCTACCCTCTCCACCTCCAGAGAACGGACCACCCGACCATATGTCGGGCTTATTTTCGAGACCGGCACAACACGAAATTCCTTCTGATGCTCTATCGGAACTCAATGAAGTGGAATCCGATCTTGCAGCGCGAAAACGTGTTGAGTTTCATCCTTGGACAACGAATATCTCGGAACCGCAGTTGTCAACACCAGATTCCGAAGTTCCTCCTTCCCTCAGGTCGCTGCCGCCATCTCGCTCTTGCCAACAAAGAAAACGCCCTATCCTCAAAGCAACCTCGAGCGTAGAGAGCGTGCTGGGCTTCGATGGGCAGAACGAGAAGAAGACAACATTCGAAGACATGAACTCTTTACTCGAACAGCTTGCAAACAACGACAGGCTATCGTCTCTCGATGCCTATCAGACTATGTTGAACTTGATCAAAATGTACGAACGTCCTCCGGAAGAAGCCAAGTTGAAGGAGAAGATGACGTCGCTGCAGAAATACATTAAAAGAGATCTTCTCGTGCTGGACAAGGATATCGAGTTATTGCCCTCAGAGATCCGGTTGAGCATGCAAAATCTGATCATAGGCGCTTTGAAGATTCTCGTCACCATTGTCTGGATATCTTCATATGCTTCGTGTCTGACCGACGACTTTCGCCTATGGACTGTCGAGCGTGCAATCCAAGTACTCAGGGACCGTAGCGCGTCCAAGCCAGTGATACTACATTATATGCACTTCCTGGCCATGCAGAACTACCCAGACGCGATTGTGGCAAGCGGTAAACGAGCCTCTCAACTTTTAGATGCTTTACAAGAACTACCTGATCATGTATCTGGCAAAGCTGTTATCGCTGAACGACTCCTGGTCTACCAGAGACTTTTTGATCAAGCTCGATCGACAATGAAGGCCAGGCCTGATTTGTGGGTTAAGAACCTCATGACCGCCATGTCCCACAGTTTCAAGGAAGTTCGCAGCAACGCAATCTCCCTGGGAACTCGAGCTTGTACTATCTTCGGTGGAGCAGCCAACATTGCAGACGAGGCGCGAAAGGTTCTCGCAGAACCAAAGGGGGAGCGCACTTTGAGCGCATCCACGACCAACCGACTCGAGAGCATCTTGGCCGCTAAGGATGAAGCGAACCAAATCCCACAAATTTGGGCCATTGTCCTCATGCTTTGCAATAGCAACCAACATCGACTTGAGACCTGGGTGCAGTTCGAAGATTGGGTGAGGCTTATACAGAGATGCTTCAATTGCAGCGATGTATCCATCAAAACTCAAGCCTATATGGCATGGACTCGTCTTTACTACGTTGCGCGACCACATCAAGCCTCTGACCAGTTGCTTCCACTGCTGGCTAAACCTGCTGTGCTCCATTTGGAAAAGACTGGAAACAACCCATCAAAAGGAACTCGCCAAGCAGTCATGTCAAGCTACGCCATGCTGCTCTACTATGCATTCAGACCGGCAGCCAATCATCAACAACATACTCGAATGTGGAATGAATTTGTTGTTAAGATCATGACACGAAAATTCTTGTCCTCATCAACTTCAAATTGTGATCTCTGCTGCCGTGTGCTATCTGCCTTGTTCCATAGCTCATTGGGAGGGACCAGAGTCTGGAATGAGCATAGAGGACTTGAAAATGCACCCCTGGATCCGCTAGAACTGCCGGCTATTGACTGCAAATGGATACGACAACAGATATCACCTGTATTGGCAATCATCGAGCTGTTGGTTCAGTACAGCTCCTTCGGGCCAGACGGAGAGCTTTCCGAGCAGGCGTACATCGCACAGGCTTGGAGAAGTCTCATGAAGGCGATTCGTGAGGGTAGCAGTAAGGAAGTCGTTACCTCTTCAGAAACCAAAGCTGCATTAAGCTGCATCACACAGTTCTTGAAGCCGCGCCAGCCAGAAAACACACTGGTGGAAGATCCACTAGCCTTCAATGTTCGACTTGCGCTCTTGAGTCGGATCACTATCGCTGAGCTTGCGCCATCTCTTGCAAGGAGCATTCTAGAAAGCTTAACAGGAACCGGTAATATAACGGTTGTTAGGGAGCTAATGCTCATGCTCTCCCATGAAAACACTGATTCCAATCTGGTAGAGCACAGAACTGAGAGACTCTTCGATCGTTGCCTTTCTTTTTGGAGCAAGGAGCTGGACGCTTCCGGATCAACAATGATTCTCGAGGCCTCAAATGACATCTTGACACACATAGCACCTGAGAAAGCCACTCAAGCCCTGGTGAAGATCCAACGCCAAGCGGCATCCTTAATAGAGGATGAGTCCCAACACTTCACACTAGACGAAATGAGCAGCGGGTACGATACGGCATATTACACTTTTTGCGTCTCCGTAGTTGACCTACTTGCTGGTGGATCGCCATCATCCTATGGAGACCTCGACGATCTTATTGCATCGGTCCTAGCTACCCGTCATACATTACTAAGGACGCGTCTTCTCCAATCATGGGGTGGGAGAACTTGGGACAGTGAGCAGCACTCGTATGGTCCCAGGCTTCTTAGACTTTTGACAGAGTCACCGAACAGACTAGAAATCAAACTTCCTGGATTCTCAATGCAAAACACTGCGGACAGAGCACATTCGTCTACTACAAACACGGGATCGGGCAAGAAACAGTTCGGTAGTAGTTCGGCTGCCACACCAGCTCGGACCAAGGATACAGTAAATCGTGAAAAAGCACAATCGTCAAAAGGCAAACAGCGTCACAACAACTCCCAGATTAGTTTCGTGCCAATCGAGTCATCACCCCTCAGCGAGGTTTTCGAGTCTCAGCTGCTCACCGCTCATCAAAAAGAGGTACGCGAGAGACAGCAGACCGAACCTCCCATGACATTCGCAGACATAAGATCGAGCTCATCAACTGGAAAGAAGAAAAAGAAGAGGGTTCGGTCTGCTGAGGCTGCAGACGAAGCCGAACCGTCCCCTCAATTACCAGCCACTCCTACATTTCCACATAACAAGACACAGGATGACCGAGATGAGCAACCCACACCTACCCCAAGGACGCGTAAGTCCTTGAGACAGCAATTGCAGCCGGATATCACCTCATCTCCTTCATCGATCAGAGGTGATAACGAGCGACCTGCTGCAGCTGATGTGATTACATCCTCTCCTGTTAAAGACTCTCATGAGGGGGAAGATACTATTCAACTTAACGTTCTGCCCGTCTCAGAGCCTCGAAAGCAGCTACCCGGAGTTCGAGTCCTGGTGCCGAAGCTTTCTAGAGCAGCCAGCACTGTGGTTCGTGATGAACACGGTGGGCGATTGTCATCTCCGGAGATCGATCTCTCAGATGTCGCGGATATCGTTTCTGGAGCCAGCCAGGAGAAGTTCGACACCGTCGAGCCTGAACTCTCGACACCGGCTTCTTACAGCGATGAGTATGATGCTTTAGCTGCGTCACAGCTGTCGCACAATCTTGAAGAGCAGAGTTCCACAGCCACTCGAGAAGTACAGGAGACTCCAACAAGCCAGGGCAAGAGGAAGAGAACACGCGACGCCCAAGCAGAAGGAGGAAAGAAGAAAAAGCGGAAGAGTTCAGGCACGCTCGCTAAGGTGGCAGAGCCACCGGTGCAGGCTGAAGACAATGCAGACTTGGACGACTGCATCGTCGTCAATACGGATGATGTTACACCTGTGTTCCAAGTTTCCCCAGCACGTTCTTCGCAGCAAGCACCTATAAGGCCCGAGCGTCGCAGACCAGGACGTTCGCATCAGAATCAAGTGCCACGCTCTGGTGCTACAGATGCCTCGCCTTCCTCACAAGAAACTCCTGGTAAGCGTAAGAAGAAGTCCGGATCTTCGTCGCAAAGGAAGTCGAGGTCCCGCCACTCTAGTCGAGAAGCTAGTGTCTCAAGCCCGCCAATTTCAAACTTTGTCGACAATTTTGAGAAAGCGATTGAAAATGTAGAGATGGACACAGAGCATAATCAATCCGAGCTACCGTCCCTTGGCTCTGAGGTCATGGAGACTGTCCAGTCCGAGATAACTGTGACCATCGAACAAGCACCTTCCGGTACAGGTGCTGCAGCTCAACCGCAACAAACTGCAGCTGTTGAAGAAGCAAATAAGGCCCATGGTGTCATTCTTAGCCTGCAGGATATCTTGCATCGTATGAGCGACGCAAACTCGGAGTTAAAGCCGTCAGAGCAGGAATTGGCGTTGATTCATAGTTTGTGCTTCAAGATTGGATTGAAGGCGCAGGAGCTGGCTTAGCGAGGCACCATTTAGGATTTTGTATTTACCAGGCCACAAGATATATGCGTTGTATTGGCAAGAGCATTGGCAAGCATGACTAGTACATTAGAACTGAGAGGGATTTTTGAAGGAGGTCTCAGGTGTCGCAGATGGCTCACAAATGAGGCATCAGTTAGCAGCAAGGCTAGGATAACTCAACACAAACTAAAATTCAAAGAAGTGAATCAATCCTAGAATATTGTGTTTCTTTCGAACTTCATTCGCCTACCTTCATTAACAGATTGTAACAGTTCAATTCCTACGAACTTAAACCGTACCTACCCGCCCTCGCCTCAAAGTGGTACTCACCACATGACTTTCGAACTACAACTCCCATTCTACCAATAATGTAATACGATACGATACAACACAACGCCATCGCCAAAGACACTTCAGCCCGTCTTAAACACAGACGACCCATCACAGAAGCCATGGCATATAACACTTTAACTCCTCAACAGCCTCTAATATCTCCCACCCTACTCTATGCTGTTCTATTCTGTTCTGCTTCATATAATCTCAGAAATCTAGCCAAGTAGTTCCAGTGTTCACTGCCATCCAGAAGGTACGCTCAATGAACTGGTTTGCACTCCGCGGTTCCGCCATCTTAGGCTTCCCTATTTCTCGAGAGTTAGAGAGGAGGGGATTCGGGAGGGGAAGTAGAGCGTATCAGATGAACGGACATAGGTGACACAGAGCTAGAAAGGGGTGTAGGATAGATACAGATTTATATATAGAAGCTAACAGATACATACATACTCTACAAAGGGGTCGTTAGGGTGGTAGAGCGAGACTCGAGTCTAGTGCGTTGAGGGCGACGGTTAGCTTATAGCAAGTAAATGATATGATAGAGTGGAATATGATTGCAAAACTTAGATTGAATAATGGTGTGAATGGCAATAGAGGTAGAGTTCAGGGATTTGAGAGGGGGCACGTTAGAACAGTTCAGCACGGAACGGAATAAAACGATACTGGGGGGAAGCGCAAAGGGACCTGACTGATGAGATGTAATGAAAATCTGCTCCGTGAACGAGGTATAAGTTTGAGGTTCAAGAACATGTAGATTGCTGGTCAGCTAGAATCTACCGTCCACGAAAAAGATCGATGTCGTCTTACATCGGAACGGCTTTGAGGGATAAGGCCGTGATGTGTGGCTAAATCATTCAAGATCGTTTTCACCCTTAGATCGACGAAGCGGAAAAGAAAACTCAAAGCACTATCACAAGAGCGAGTAGACGAACAGTCACCATTGAAGATAGCAGGATCTGAACATTGCTTGAACAAAAGTAACATCGATGTACTGCGACATCAGTGTCCTCCAACTAGGCACTCCATAGCAATACTGCGCAATGGGTAGCCTGGGTATCTGAATGGTGTTTGAAATGCAGCAAAGGCTCAAGTAAGATGCTCCAAGCGCTACCTCCGAGTCTCAGTTAAACCAACAACCGTGCGATGAACATTACCGTCATTTACGTCATGAGTGATCCTGCCCGTACTTTCAAAGGTCATCATCGGACAACTCGCTTCCTGTTTCCAGTTCAGCTGTTGAAGCCCGAGGCCGTACAACCACTGGTCTTTTGCTAATACCCATCGGCTTTACCCCTTGTCCATCATCTTCCTCGTCTTCGTCACTCTCAGTTTCCTCATCTTCATCTTCATCATCGTCGTCATTCACGTCAAACAAAAACCCTTTTTTTTTCTTTGCCTCAGCCACTAAGCGTGCAGCCGCTGATACAGGTTGTGGTGTTGAAGACGCAGATTTGTTTTGGCTCAAGAGATTTTTCAGTCCACTTAGAGATTTTGCGTTGGCGAGTGATGTGATTGGTGTGGTCGTGCTGTTTGTAGAAGCAGCTGCAGGTTGACTGATAGACAAAATCCCCAAGGTTGAGGTCGACACCGACAAGGGCTTCTGTAAGCGGAATGGTGGGTTGTTCTTGATACTATTGTTATTGTTGTCGGATATCTGGATTGGCATCGGTTTCACACGCTTTTGCGTAATCATTCTGGATTTCTGTGGTTCAGTAGCTGGTTCAGGCGCCTTTACAGGCAGCGGTGTACTGCTGGCAGCCAGGGCGGTGACCTGCGCTGGCTGAGTTGCGGGGAGGCTCTTCCGGCTGTGGTCTCTGACGCTACCTTGTGTGGACGAAGGGACTTTCACATCTTCTTTGACTTTCAATGGCCGCTCTTTCGCTCGGTCCGATGCAGCTTGAGAGCTTGAGCTGCGTGGTATTTGTACCATAGGTTCTTTTGTTTCGCGATTTTGCTTATCAGATTTGGCGTTTCGGTCGAGGATCAGACTTCGAGACAAAGGTAAAAATTCTTTCTGCTTGCCGAGCTTCTGATAACGCAGTTTTTCGGCCCTGCGTTGCTCCTCGGTCAAGCCGTTGCGGTCTTTTATGAGAATATCGTACTGCTCTTCAGTTATGTCTGGAGGGATGATTCGGACACTCGAGGTTGCACGTCTCTCTGTAGAAGCCTCACGCTCAAATTTCGCACCTGCTGCAACAGCGAGATTCTGCTTCGCGGGTTCTAACGCTGCATGTTCCGCAGCAGTTGCTTTCTCAGACGAAAGGCTTTTCTCTCCTTTCGACTCTTTCGCTCTCTTAGAGGCATTCTCTTGGTCATTAACAGGGACGATCTCGTCAGAGGGTACACCCGTGGTTTTCTTCTTCTTCTCCCTTTTCGAAGTAGCCTTTTCAGGTTTCGACTCTTGGGTCGCATTTTCTCTCTCGTCGCTGGCAGGCAAAATTTTCTTGGATTTCGGAGCCTTCGATTTCTTCTCATCTGCCATAGGGCCAGATACTTCTTGACTGGGCTCATTCTCATTTTCGTTCTCTTCGCCACCGTCGCCAGCAGAGGTAAGAACCTCAGATGGAGCAGCGGTCGACTTTCGAACCTTCGATTTTGACTTCCCGAGCTGCTGTGTGGAAGGTTCTGCAGTGGTAGTTTCATCTTTGTCATGCTCAGCTGCTTCCTCTGAAGCACGTGCTTTCGACTTTGAACGTGCGTTCTTCCCTTTGTCAGCTCGTCGTTGATCAAATATCTCATCTGCGGCTTCTTTAGTCAACTTGAACACTTGGCAGTTTTTCTTGCTCTTTTCACAGCCCGTACATTTTGGCTGCAGGTTGTCACACCTTCTGGGTTTTCTCCAGCAAGTGAGACATCTTCGATCATCTTCCAGCTGCTTTCCCAACGGTCGTGGTGTTGGCTTGGCACGCTTGGTCACTTTCGGTTTGGGTATGGTGTCGTTTTCCTCGGATACTGATTCTGGCGGACGATCAATGTCTTGGTCATGCCCGTCGCCGTGTGATTGTGTCTTTGACGGTGCGATTTTCTCCTGTAGGTCGAGCTTCCGTAGAGGGACGTCAACTCTCACCTCAGTCGTCTTCTTGAGTTCAGGCGAACTTTGATGTAGAGCTTGTAAAAGCTGTTCACTGGGCCCATCTAACTCATCTGTTGTGTTGGCTCGATGCGGTGAGCCATCAGCTGTCTGGTTGTGCTCTTGTTGCAGGCTTCGGTGCGATTTGGCCGACTGGCCAGAACGATGAGACTCTTTTGCCGAAGAAGCTACACTATGACTCCTCGATATGGATAGTGCCTCACTGCTCTTCTTCCTCTTCTTGGCGCTGCGCGGCTTCTTCACCTTTTTCTTTGTGCCGCCTGTATCTTGAACATATGTTTCGTCACTCGCAAGGATCGAGCTTTTCTCAATGTCCATCATGGAGCGTCTGTCATCAAGAGGCCGTTGGTCAGGTATTGTTGGCTTGATTGTGTCTTTCGAGGCAAGGTTTTCGTTTTCCTTGTTTGTGTCGAGGTCCATAGCGTCAGTCTCAACTTCTCTCTCAGTCTGCCGTGCTAGCGTATCTCCGGCAACGTAGAAACGTCTCGGCTGGTCTCGATCGTAAAGGCCGGAAATGCTGGTAGCGTTGTCCGAAGTCGCAGTCGCGCTAGTCCTCCTTGCTGCACTGGTCGCCGCATCAAGTGCATTTCGCACTTGCGGTGTCTGCACAAGTCGAGGTGTAATCTGCTTTGGCGTAATGTTGGCCCTCATCGCTCTTGACCTCGGAGACATTTGCGTGTCATCAATGTCAGACTCGGGGTAGTCATAGACGTCGTTTCCATTGGCACCAGGTTTGCGGAATCTTGAAACTGAAGATGAATTTGACTGGCGTTGAGCAGGCGAAGTGGATTTCATACTGTTGAGCAGAGACACGGCCTGGGCGGCGGGAGTGTGGAAGGCATTTGGGGTGTAGGATGGAGTGATGGGAGCACTGGAGTGGGAATGGTGTCGTTGAAAGCCATCGACGACTGGATGTTGTGATTTGTCTGCGCTGGCAATCGGCTTGTGCTGTCCGTTCTCCGGTGGAACTTGAGAGGTCTCTCTGATCTCAATATCACGGCTTCGTCGATGAGCAGACGTCGGGAGCCCTGGGCGGGGTGGGCGAAAACGCAGGTTCGTAGGTGGTTCGGGTAGTAGCTCGAGCTCGTCTCTTGTGGCAGGCTCCGCATTCGTCCAGGGCATGGGCAACTCGGGCGACTCGATTTTCGGCCGTACAGCAGCGTTATATGTCTCGCCATTGAGGGCTGATAAAAAGTGAGCATCGGGTAACTCAAAATAGGAAAAGCCACGCTCACGGTCGCGTTCGATGGAGTCGACTACATCCTCCCTTTCCTCCTCTTCGATTTGACCCAGTCGCCGTCGCTTTGGCGGGGCAGACTCATCTTGCTGGTCTCCATGTGGTCGCTTGTTGTCGGCGAACTTGGGAACAGGAGGGCGTGCAGGAGGTTGGTAGTGCGCAGGTGTCAGATCGGGTATGACGGATCCAGCTCGAACTGCCCGTCCTTGCTCTTGGATAATCTTCACCGTGACGCGTTGGTCCGAGCCATCGCGCGCAGCTTTGCCCTCGTCCACCAGCAGGTCGGTCACTGAGAGTTCGGGATCCAGATCGCAATCATCATCGTTGTCTTTCAAGTACTTGATTTGCCCAAGCGGCCTGCCAAGCGTCAGCCCAAGGTTTCACTGCAGCGAGGCGTGGTCAGACCTCTTGTACAGCCTCTCATAGCTATTCTTGATCTCATTTGCAAGTCGACCGATATACCATGTCTCCGGGTCGCGTACTGGAACACGGAACTTCTTTTCGAGCACAGATGAGACGGGGATATCCTGTTCGATACTACGGAGGTATATATCCTCTGGTATTACCCTCGCTATCACGATGAGCTTGACCATGGCAGTCGTTGAAAAGTGCGAAGCACAGACATGCACCTGCCGCAATATGACGAGACGCGTTGCTACAAAAAGTTTATTGGTGTGGGGAAGGTGCGGCCACCAAACTCCACAGGCGGGCACCTTTCCCAATTAAGTGGCCCTTCACTGCGTTCTCTATCTTGAGTGGTTGGAGACCCGTTGACATAGAATTGTTATGCAGGAAATCACAGCAGCTTGTATCTCTCTCAACGCATGCGAGGCGTCATTTATCTCGAGTGCTCAATGAAGCATTGCAACATCCCTATTTAATCGTACAATGCTCTCGACACCAAAATCTTTCTTGCCAAGGCCACCGTGCTAACAGACCAACTCTCCTTTATTTCAAGAACTGGTAGATTGCAGACATTTGATGGTCATTGTATTATTCAACCAATTCACATCTCCGGATTAACAGTAATTGCGACGGGGCATGATCTCTCTTTGAGCTTGGTACTGTAGATCACCCACTATCTCAGTTAGCCATCAAGGGATACCATGTTGCTGACAAGTATTCCTCAACTTCATACATTGGATTTTGCAAAAGACCGACATAACCGTGTCACAAGTCAGACGCTTGCTAATGACGCCGGTAACAATCAAAAAGGAGTCTCTACGACGATCTGTTGGTCACGTGACGTCGCGCTTCAAGCACAGCTAGTGCCAATTTGTAGATTCCTTCTACATTTCCTCTGCTCATTATCTCTATACTGGCGTCCTTCTCAACATCACTCTGCTCACCATCAAACTGTGAAAATCTCACAAACATGTCGCGCAAGCGCTCGAGATCAGCAGAGGATGAAGCATCCTCAGAGTCGTCTGATGATGATTTTGGACCAGCACTTCCATCGACAGTGCCTCCCCGAAAGAAGAGAAAATTGCCGTATGAGGCCTTATACGTGGCCGCCTTGCCAAAGGGCCTTCGCTATTCTAAATCTTTGATGCATAGGGAACAGGTATCAACGGTGACCATGGCTTCCTCTCCAGCTGATTTTCTAATCACATCTTCAACCGATGGGGTGGTCAAGTTTTGGAAGAAGACGTCGTTCGGAGGTATTGAGTTTGCTAAGCAATACCAAGCGCACGAGGGTCATATTCGCGCAACGGCATCCTCCCCAGATGGTGCCTTGTATGCTAGTGTTGGTGATGAGCAGGACAAAACGGTGAAAATATTTGATGTGGTTACTTTCGACTTGTCGTCCATGTTGAATCTCGACGAGGCTGCCAGTGTTATTTGCTGGGTCCACAGAAGGGGCTCGCTGCCTTTGTTGGCAGTTAGTATTGGAAAGGACGTTCACATCTACGATGGTCGAGGAGATCGACCGGAGCCCCTGAAAAAACTGACAGGCCTCCACCGGAGTGATGTGATAGCTATGGCTTACAATCCATCCTTTGACTGCGTGGTATCAGCCGATGCGTCAGGGATGCTTGAATATTGGCGACCGGGGGACAATTATGACAAGCCAGACAACGTGTTCAAGATGAAGTCGAGCACTAACCTCTTCGATTTCAAGAAAGCGAAGTCAGCACCGTATTGTATATCAATGTCTCCTCAAGGCCATCAATTCGCCACATTTTCCTTTCCTGACCGGAAGGTGCGCTTATTTGATTTCGCTTCAGGAAAACTGCTGAGGTCGTACGACGAGTCGATCGAGACATTGATCGCAATGCAAGACGCGGGCACGTCTCTCCAGAAACTGGACCAGAACGAGTTCAACCGCAGACTGGCAGTGGAGCGGGATCTTGAAAATCCTGCTGTGAGGTCAAGGATAAACATCTGCTTCGATGAGTCCGGGAACTTTATAGCCTACGGCTCGCTACACGGCATTAAAGTAGTCAACACAACAACAAACCGTGTGATGCGACTATACGGCAAAGACGAACCCTTTCGAGCACTCAACCTTGCAATGTACCAAGGTGCACCAGAACATAAAGGTGTCGTTACTGTATCCATGGCAGCAAGCTCCAATCCCCTTCTTGAAGCCGCCGAAGAACGAGACCCCATCTTATTCGCCACAGGCTACGGCAAGGTCCGCTTCTACATGTTCACCAACGAAGAAAACCCCAGCAAATCCGACCGAGACGTGCATAACGAGAAGCCGAAGCAGCCAGGGAAGAAACAGAAGAACGAGCAGAAGCAGCAAGTTACAGGTTCAGCGGCCACGATCCACACGAACATGGGCGACATTCACATCAAGCTGTTCCCACAATACACGCCAAAGACCTTTGAGAACTTCACAACGCACGCCCGAAATGGGTACTACAACAACACTATCTTCCATCGCGTGATCCGACGCTTCATGATCCAGGGCGGCGATCCACTCGGCGACGGCACCGGAGGCACCTCAATCTGGGGCAAAGAATTCGAGGATGAATTCCATCCTGATCTAAAGCACGACAGGCCATATACTGTGAGCATGGCTAATGCCGGACCAGGTACGAACGGAAGTCAATTTTTCATCACGACGGCTGAGAAAGCAGACTGGCTGGATGGGAAGCACACTGTGTTTGGAAGGGTTGAGAAGGGGAAGGATGTGGTGCATTTAATTGAGAATGTGAGGGTGAACAAGGAGAAGCCGGAAGAGGACGTCAAGATCATCAATATCTCGGTCCATTGAACCAACGGCGCTGGTTGTAGTATGTAGCTCGTTTCGTAGAGACGTGTCGCAAGACCGCACTAAAGTCAACGTTGGTGGCATCTCAGGGATATCGCAACAACAAAATCGAGACGCAACGAGTTGTTACACCCCGAAGCTGTCGCCTCCTCGCCTCTACAAGCCTCTAAGTCCCATCGTGTCCTCCACACGTCCCGCTCATAGTCTCCTGTACCAGCTGACTTGACATATCATCCCACAAAATTCTTGAATTCCTGTGACCATCCCTCCTTATCTCACCTTCACAGATCCACTCAAACCCCAGCAATCCATCTAGCTCTCAAAACCTTCACCTGCTCAACCACACGTTCCCGCTCCGCCTCCATACTACCCGTCCCATCTCCACTCACTCCAACAACCATATTCAATTCCCTCATTTTCCACTCCAACTCCCGACTCAACTGCAGCCTCGCCTCCAGAGCCTTTCTCATTCCACCAAAGTACCTCTCCGCCTCCTCCAAATCATCCTTTACAGCCCTGGCAGTCGCAGAACCCAAACCTGAATCGAACAGTGTAGAGAACGAGGCTGCCGACTTTATTGCAACAGGATGATCTGGCTGCAGAAACGGGATCTGTTTGGCTGAGATGCGCATTTTGGCGACTTCGGCAGTGAAGGCTTCATCTGTAGCATCATAAATACCTTTACTTTCTGGTTCTTGGTCTTGCTTCTTCTTGTTGTTCTTTTTGCTCTTCCGACTATGGTGGTAGTTCCGTCGGTTGGGCTTCTGTGTAGAATGGGTGAGGGTTTGGTAGTGTCGCGGTCCGTCACCAGTGAGATCGCTTTGTGTTGATGCGTCTGTCATTTTGGTGGCGTGCTTTTTGCGGGTGATAGACTGAAGATGGACTTTATCTGAAAGCACACAAACAATTTTCCCCTTGAGCAAGACACCCAACAGCAATGAAGCCATTGGTTTGAATAGATCTGCGGCCTGGATTTGGGATTGTAAATTGATTGCACAGTGATTGGTATAGACTGAGAGGTCGACTGTCATGGTTAGAAGGTGCCGGAAGGCTAGCAAAGATGTCTCTAAAACTAATCTTCTACCGCCGATGATATCGTTGCCCATTCACGGTGCATGAGTTGACATGTAAAGAAGCTTGGCAGGAACGTTCCGGAACACTGAAAGCGTACGCAGAGGAGATGAGCAAACCGCGCAACCACGTAAAAGGTATTGATTGCTACCGAACCAGGACCTGGGCTGAGCTAAAATCCGAGTAAAGCCTCTGCCGTACATCCCAAGGAAGCTGTTGCTGCTGACTGCATATGTGACCGTTTGATTGCTTTGTGAATGACTATTACTGTTCTTCAATGGCTCAATGAAGATCCCCAAAGATGCAAAAAGTGCCACATCGATCATTAGAAAGGCTGCAAGGGGTAGGAGAGTCAGTATCAAATTGCAGGAGAAAGTGATGTTGGTGCTCTAAAGCGAATACAACACCACAATTGTGGCAAACCAAGCGTTTGTAGTAGGCCAAGCTGAAGACCACGAATCCGGCTAAGTTTTGATTAGCTATGTCCAACAGAGGCAGCTTTGTCTATACGCACAATCGTGATCTGCCAAGTAGAGAGCCCCTTTTGCAACTCAAACCAATCCATACTTCAAAGAAATGTGGGTTGCAAATAATTCTTCGCAAACAGCTCTCGCTTGAGAGGCTTCGTATATGATGTAGGCACGTAATACTCCATTTGTTGTCAACCAAGTTGCTGCGGTGATAAAAAGTAAACTGTAGATCAGTCGAAACGTATCTTGATCAAAGTGCTGCCGTCAGTGGCACCGGCTGCAAATAGGAAGAGAGTGTTGGGATATGGGCCGTCAGAATCGACGATGAAAGTTTATGATGCCGGATGTATCTGTAGTAAAGCGGCTGGTACGAGGATAAGTAGGGGCGACTCGCGTGTGAAATTGAGTATGATTCTGTAGGCGTAGATGCCGCCGAAGGCTGACTTTCGGTCTTTTGAATGGGCATTTGGATCATTGTCCTCGTCTTCCTCGTTACCATGCACTATGACTCTCACAATAGTTGTCTCATCATCCGGAATACTTAGCTGCAGAGACTGACAATGTGCCTTCAAAGCGACGGAGCATTCTTTGCCAAGACCAAGTGTTGACATTGTTCGGAAAGATTTCTGTTCGCAGACTCACAGATAGCCTCATATTATCTTTAGCCTCCTTAGTCTCATCTTACGGTGCACGAGTCAACGTCACCTTTCACGCGAGCAACCTAGGACTTATCCTTTGATTGCGCTTGCTCGCAAATCCAGTCGTTCAGTCCAGCACGATTCCTAGCAATCTCAATGGCATAGAACTGCATACGGACGGCAAAAATCGTCTCCTTCTCGCCATATTCTGTCTTAGGACTCTTTCGCAGCATGGTGCCGAAGTTGAAGTCCTCCACTTTCTTTTCGTACTGGTTGACGAAATTCCTCCATTTCTCCTTTCCCTCTTTGCTCTTCATTTGGTCTTCGTTAATGGTTTCCGCAGGGTCAAAATCGGGAAACTCCTTCTTGAAATGTTCCAGTATCTCATCGTCTAAACGGGTCAACCTCAACTTGGAGCCAGGCAGTTTCTCCAGAATCCCCCAATAGACTGTCATGTGATGAACTGCTTTGACAGCGAACTGTTTCTCCATGTCTGCAAAGTTATCTGCCTTCTCCGGGTCGAACTTCTGAGTGAGTGCCATGTTTCTGGGCGAATGATTGCGCTTAGGTATGCCCAATGTAGAATGATGCTGCTCACAGGTTTGTGTAGGTATTTAGAAGATGATTTTCTGGGGGAGCCGCCTAAGTTCCTGCGTTCAGGTTCCTGGTGACGTTCGGGAGTGAGAGATTGAGAAGGCAACAAGCAGTACAGAACACTGTAGATGGTTGCGATGATCTGGCTTCCTTCTCAAAGTTGATCAGTATCGGTGGCTTGTCACCACTATAAAAATCTCCCCAAGGTGGGACTCGATGATCGTCATACCTCACGTGATTATGCAGTAACAAGAGGCCTGGGGCCCACCAGGATAATATGGTGCGGTGCGGGTGCAGTGACAAGGTACAGGTTCGCATCATCCCTTCGATCCGCTTTCTTTCTCGGCTGTCACAAGCAATAATGTCCTTCCAAAGCATGTGAAGATTGCAAAATTACTCACTCGTGCACCTATGGGACTCGAACAATGCTCGCCGATGGCAGTACAAAATACTGCTCGGGATTACAGTGCTCAGGCTGCCTTTCCCCACCCTATTAACCGATCTCGTCTGGTTGAAGGATCTGTCTGTTGAATGGTCATCATTGTGACCATCATTCACTTCGTCGACTTATCAGTTGTCTTTCTGTATTGTATGAACATAGTCTTTGACGTGAGACAGTCGTCGTTCTTTGGAGCAGCCGCCTGTTGACCATTAGCTCGATAACTCTCTCTCAGAAGGGGCGCTAAACAACCTCGCGTGCCTGGAAAGCCTTATTCATCTAAAATCTGTTGAGCCACGACAGTCTTCCTCTCTCTCACCATGGAAATGCCACAGATTCACCGACCTGTTCCGCGAAGGACTTTTGAAATCACGCCAGCTTCATCTGACTCCTCGATGCCACCCTCGCCGGCAGCCGAGACGCAGAATCCTGATCTCTTGATGAGCCAGCGTTCTGACCAGAGTCCACCGCCTAGTAGAACTCGATCCATCCTAAACCTTACCTCGTCGACGTTGCTGGGCATTTACTCTGGGGCTGTGGACGGTGCTAGAGAAGAGTTGAACACACCATGGGGAACAGGAGCGCAAACACCGAGTAAACGGCATAACCTGGACAATGGTAGACTCGAAGTCCCTGCTTTTCCATTCAACGGCAATCGAACCAGGCCAGTTGCTTTGCATAGGATACCACGAAAAGGGGTCCGACAGTATTACCTACCACTGTTCTTCCAGACCGTCATGCTATTTGGTTTCGGCATGGGCTTCGGCTCATTGATCACACACTTGCACAAGACACAGCAGATAACTCCTATGCCGGTTCCGACAGGCAGCAACAATTCGCAATACTATCAAATCGCATGGGGCATCATGGGCGTTATGCTAGGAAATGCGCTGCCGCAGATCGACATGTTCTTCGATAGTGAGGAGACTGTAACTGATGGGCATGACCACAATGCTGGACCGTATCAGCACATCCGAACTCTTTCCAGCTCCTCGCGAGGAGACAAAGAGCGTCCATCACTAGCGGACAGCGGTCTCGGTCCAATATGGTATTCGACAGTACGGAGCATTGGAGCTTTTGTTGGAATTGCATTCGCTTTGGTAAGCCCTGTTTTAAGCGGTACGGACAACGAGCTAACGCAAATATAGAGGAAGGTACCGTGGCAATCGACATTGCAAGTCTCATTAACACTAGCTGTTGCAAACCCTGTGCTATGGTATCTAATTGATCGCTCGAAGCCTGGGTTCGCCTTGTCACTGATCGTCAGCATATCCGGTACCTTTCTGTCGTTACTCTTCAATCCACAATTTGTGCCGGTGCCTGGAATTCATCAAGATCAAGCTTCCGAAAAGCTGGGAGTTTATGTGTGGCTTGCGAGCATTCTGTTCTGCACGAGCCTGTGTTTCGGTGCCATTGGACGGCGCCTACAGCTATGAAGAAGCGCTTAGGTAGTGATATCTGTCAATTGATACCCATTCCCAAGAAAAGGGAAACCCCTTCTTTCGCACACGCTACGTGTGGTAATGCAAGAAGGAGGTGATGGAAACTTTAGACTCGCAGCCAGGCAATCGTGCCCGCCTGGAACACCAGTCAATGACCTAGAGATGGTATAAATGTTTGAATTCAATCAGCCGAGGCTCTCTTGGTCTTGTAGACGGATTTCGCTAACACCCATCAAGCCTTCAAAAGGCCGGATTAACACCATCATAGCCTGGATTCTCTAGGTGAGCTCGAAGTAGAAGTCCTGGCCAGCTAGCTTTCGGATGCTTCTGCGAGTCCGGCCAGGTCATGCTATCAACCTTATCTGGAATCTTGACGGCCTGCTTCACAACCGTGTCACTTAGTACCTTTTCAATATTGAGACGAGGTAAGAATGCTTCAATCTCAGCGGCATATGACCCTGCACCATTTGCTTCTCTGATGGACGGACTGAAGTCCATCTTCACACCCATACGCACCAGCCTTGTAAATGGGTCGATCCGCTCTGCAATGCCAGGAGAGGTGTGCAGCGCTATAGCACACCACACCTTATGGCACTCGTCAGCTGGATAGCCGTGGCTGCTCAAGTGGGACGATGCCGCATCTGCACCCTCAACTTCAAACCTCTGTTCGCCATTGTACATGTCCGAAGCACCCCAATCATGAGCGATGCAAGCCACAAAGAGAAGCGGCAGATTTTCCTCTCTGGCCCAATCACTATTCTCTTTCACGGCCAGCCACTTTGCGAGTAAGTAAACTCGAAGACTGTGGTTGAAAATGGGTTCTGGAAGTGCACGAGCCGCTACGTCTAGCGCTGTCTTGCATGAGACATCAGGAGGATCACCTGGAAGCAGCGCAAGGATGGTATCGTGCTTTAAACTTGCGTCGCTCATTGGTGGGTGTACTGCTGAAACCCGCCAGTGGTTGCTGGGTAAGACAAGGTATGCACGATGACAATCTTGTAATGAATTCAGGTTTACGGAAAGGAAATCTCTCTTGAAGATGGGTGTTGTGCATCAAATGACCATGATAAAGTTGTCTTTGAATTCCTGAATCATGTTCCATCAGCATTCTTCTGTTCTACGCTTGCGCCATACTGTGCCAACCCCACCATCCTCTTTCCTTGAGTGGCGAGCCGAGCTGCTCGAAATAGACACGACTCCTTGCGCTCGCTCAGTTCATGCAAGTTCTCAAGCTCTGAGCAGTTTGCGTCGCAGCTTCTCAGAATACGTCACAGCCAATAGATCTGAAACCAATCAACGCCGCAAAGCTGAGGCAGCCCCTGATTGTAGCGCTCTTGACGCGTCGAGAGAGCGATGGAACACGAACAGCCAGACTTGAAATAGCCTAGTAGTGGCTCACGACACACGCTACTTTTTCCTTTGTAGGCCTTTTTAGGACGCTACGCATGCGCTAAGTGATGGGCTAAAATCCTTGTTGTCGATAAACAACATCCCGGTTTCCAAAGGGAGCGCAATCCCTTCCCATGATACACGTCCACTGATCAGACGACATCACTCCGCCCTTCGTTGCCTCATTCTCTTATAGTGAAATAGCACATCCACTCCTTCACGCATTCGCACATGAGCCGGCTCTCTTGTGCCACGCTTTCGACTGCTGCCCGAATCATATCCATTCTTTGAGAAGATTTCGCGGCAAGGCGTCGACCGCACATTGCCTTTTCTCGACTGACTCTTCACCGCCTCTCACCCGCCAATATGGTCTCTTTCCAATGCGAGGTTAGTGTTCCGCCCTGCGTTTTTCTGCTCCAGTATATTGACAATGCACCAGGGCTGCGGCGACGTCCAAACGAAAAAGAAGCTAGACTCTCACCGGAACCAATGCCATTCCGCCTTCACCTGCATCGATTGCATGACCACGTTCCATGGGACGGATTATCGATCTCACACAGTACGTGGCAGTGGCCCTGCATACATATTGCCCTGCACCTTCCCCATTGCATGTTTGCTGCACTCAACAAAGCTGACCGCTATTGAAGTCATGTATGACCGAAGACCAGAAGTACCAAGGGCACTTGTACCGCGAGAAGCCGAACAAAGCCGCCAAGAGAAAGTCGGTGTCTATCCTCGAGCCGAACGAGAACAATGCTCTTGTCCCTCAGAAGCCTACCGTCGAAGACGAAGAACCAGAAATTCCTCCTCACGTTCCAACACCACCACCCGCCGTGGCTTCGTTAGTGAGGAACCGGGATAGTGTGTTCGACTACCTCGTGGACGAAGAGGATCCGAACACACCGAAGATTCAGTTCGCTGATGAAAGAGAAGAAATGTTCCTGAAAAATGACGCGCCGAGTGTCTTCAGCAGCAGACCGACAAGCCGGAATGAGTACAGGAACAAGGAAGAACAACTGCACAGCAAGGACTATGAACAGAATGGCTTCACCTACGGGGCTGAGCCGATTAACCCAAGACCTGCCGGCATGAATTTCAGCACAACCACACTGGACTTTATGACTCCGGCAGCTAAAGCCGCCAAAGCTAAACTCGACCGTCACATCCCAGATTCTGCCGGCCACAGCAGACAGAATAGCAACAGTGAGAAGAAACGAAAACGTCCACAGAGCGATGAGCATAGCAACGACACCGTCATGCCCGATGCTCCTGAAACAGTTGCTCGTCCCACCGTGGACACTCCAGGCGTTGCACACTCGGGTTTGACTGGAGGTCTTCAACGCATGCTGTCCGACAAAACCAACAGTTTTGCATATCCAAGATCACCAGAATCATCACCTAACCCGGATCGACGAGCTCTAGCCAAGATCAAGCCTGTCAAATCAAAACATCACGAACATGACCCGCAAAGCCCTCTCAAGAAATCTCGGCGATCGAAGGAGGACGACAACAGTGGTCTCGGAATCAGCATCAAAGGCCGAGCTGGTCGCGTCATGTCAGCAATTAACGGTGCATTATCGACCACTAATGTTGAAGGTGCCGTTGGTAAATCAGGTGCTCCACGTCGACGAACAAGCAGCTCAGATGAAAAGACTAGCAGTCAGGTTCGTGGACGTGACGGTGAACGGCGCGAGTGGAAGAAACACAAAGTCGGCCGCCACAACGGTACAAGCCGGGACAACGTACGCATTGAACATTCACCTAGGACAAAGTCCTCGGCACGGGGACACGGAAGTGAATCTCCTGATGGGTCAAGACAACGAAACGGCAAGTCGGCACAAAAGGCCATTGAGTACCATGCGCATCACCGAGCCGGCTACTCCCCATCCGATAGTGATGATGAGAGAGTCCGACGCGATGACCAACAAATGGTCGTTTTCGGTGCCGAAGAACGACTACGACGAAAATGTGAAGACTTCCTGGCCTATATCACGGAGAACTCTGGAGGTCCTAGGGGTTATAGTATTAACAAAACGCTAAAACGATACCACAAGGACAGTGACATCAGAAAGGAGAACGAGAAACGAGACGAGGAGAAAGAGTTATGGAAAGGTCTCAGGTTAAGGAGGAACGACCGAGGAGAGGTTGTGATCTTCGTGGGATGACCGAGTGGTAATGATGAATTGATATGAGGACAACAACAGATGAGATGACACGAAGAGACAGGTATGTTCGACTTGACTTGATGAATTTTCTTGTTCACTTCTCTGCTGCCTGCGTACATGCAGATGCCGGCCATCGTGGTTTTGAGATATAACTTTTTATTGTGTATCGATTCATTAGTATCATGTATAAACACTGTTGCTACTGAAGAGGGATTGAAAGGGTCTTTGCCCATGGACCAAGGAAATGCAAAGGCTATGGCTTGAGCTACTAGGTACTTTTGTTAAGCAATTCAATAACCTATACACTTATCTGACTCGTTGGATGCTATGAAGCGGTACCCTATTCTGTTGGTTCTAAATGGTTACAGGCGACTGTAACATATCAGAGGGTTGCATCACCCTTGGCAGACTGCCTGAAACCTTTCGAGTTGTACCTTTCAGGGCAAGCGAAAACCAAGTGGGTCCTTGTCTGCCGCCAAGTCCTTGGCGGACAACTCCCATTCCCACAGAGCACTACCTTCTTTCATGGACCTCCTGAGGCAGCTAGTAGCTTCCATTGATCTTTCAGAGAAGTCATCACACGGACTCAACTGGCCCAAATGGACTTAACAAACCTCGATCAGTGGCTCAGCAAAGTTTGCAGCTTATGCGGGACACGTCAACACTCCATGTCCCATACTCCAGTCCTAATAGTGAAGCCTCAAACCAGAACTCGTATACTGTACGCCAAGCCGTGAATTGTCACATATCATTTTAAAAAGAGCATCTTATTGTTTTCTAGTTTACAAGTTGATTCTGTGGACTGCCCTTCGCTTCCAGCATAGATGGAGCTTTGAAGACTGTTTCCTCGGCTCACAATTTATCAAAGTAGACGACTCAGTCCATGCATACAGGCTTTCGATTTAGCCGGCATTGCTCTGACGATCTCAGCTTTTCATCGGCTTTCCCGTCACGCTGCACTGAGCATCGGTTTCTTAAAGCTCAACAAATAACTACAGCCTAACGCATCACTTCCAACATCGAAGCTTCGCCCGATTTACTCGCAGGTTAATGGACCCGTTCTTATGTTATGGGTGGTGATGTTAGCAATCCTGGTTAGTAGTGATGCTTGGTCAGAGTCAAAACTCATGCAGTACCCGGTGTCTTGATCTTGCCTTTGCCTTTTCCACGAGTACACTTCGGACAATCGCCAGCCTGATCTTCATCTGTTTTGATATTATCAGGATCGTTTCTATACTCACAGGTTTTCTCTTTACAGTCGTTCCAAAAGTAGGTATGGCGGCACCCGCTGTAGTAAATCGCTACTATCTTTTCTGTACACATGGTGGGTTCATATGATTGCTTTGGATGTCACGACCTTCGTGCTTATAATTCGCTAGGTTTTGGTAGATTTGATCTGGATCTTGTAACCCTGTGCTGTGATTGTAGGTTGATATGAAATGACCACGAGAAATTGAGATGAGGGTGGATACACATAGACGTTATTTATTTACAGTGAACGAGTGTTGTTGACACTGACAGATTCAACGGGGGTGATATTTAGTGGCTTCGACTCATTAAATCAGAGTCTTGTTCCCAATAGAAACATGAATCTGGTCAAACGTGTAGCGAGAACAAGTATTCCGGACGGGCAAGTCATTAGAAATCAAGCTCGTTTAACAGCCATGGCCCGATATAGTTCAAACAAACTACAGGTAAACAGCAGGCTCTGTGTCAACACACAATCCTCGCGGAACAAACAGGTATCGACGTTGGAAGGAAAGTGGTATCAGGACGAGCGTAGCATTGGGCCGGGAGATCGAAGCCTACTGAATCTGAGTATTATTATGCCTATCCTATGGATAACGATACAACGCTTAAGGGAAGAGAAGGTAAGACGGATCTCTCATACGATTCGTATGGGGAATCGGTCGGTATGTTCCTGAACCTATTATTCCTGAGATTCATGACAAGTGGAATGCAACGATTCTGCTGACCGGCCAAAGCGGGAAGTCATTCGAGTCTCCAAAGAAGAAACGTTCGGATTTACAATCAACATAATGAAAGAGACATGAGACAGTAAGTGCGCCGACGCTACTAGTTCAACGTATGAAGTTGCCGTTCTTTGTGGGTATTTTGCTGGAAGGTACAATAGCATCTATAAATGCAGCACAAGATTATTTCCGACGCAGACTTACTTCGCGATGTAGACATGGTTGAATTTCTACAATGCTTCAAAGCTGTATAGTTGCTGGACAGAACTGCACTGGTGAGGTTCCTTGATATCTTGATACAAAACACTGAGGGCGAGTAACAGAGAGGATTGTTCACAGTACAAGGTCAATCTTTGACAAGTTGACACAGAGTGGACGATTCTTCACTTGCTTTAAGCTTCAGGATCCAGCTAAGAAAGCAATATCAAGGACCGCAACCCTTATCTCGAATTGCTACTTAAGTCGTCAACTCATGAAGCAAGCAACAATGGAACGGAAATCGCTGCTAAAGACTCACTGCTATAATGTGCCACCAAGAATCGCAGCGGGCCATCAAGCAACCGTCGATGCAGTCCCGAAGCAGCAAGTGATGCCAATGTGAGCATCATATAAAAGCCAACCTCTCAATTCGTTAAAACTTGAGCATCACATATGTGTCACCGTCTTCCCATCGTCACCATACTTCCAACAGCCACTGTTCTCTACCTCGTATGCTGTTGCTGGCTCGCTGCTCGGATAGTTGTCCCTGCACTGAGGGATCAGACAGTCTATGCGAACCTCCTCTTTGTTGTTACCTGGTCCGTCACAGTAGGGATAGGTTTCGTATTTATATAAAATGTGCATCCGCAATTGAACGTGATGAGTTTTCTCTTGGAGGCCACAATCATTGGGTAGTCCTGGATGCGGAAAGCTCAGATGGTCGGACGATTGGACTGTTTATGTATTGGTTTGTGCTGGTGGCTGTGTATGGCTTAGAACAGATAAATATGGATTATTTTGGCTGTACGGATATATCACGAAGAACAGGATATCAACAGAGCCTATGAAAAAATTTCCATAATGATGGCCTGTAGCTCTCTTTGATCGATTGTCAGCAAAGAAGCAAGCATGATGACACACAGTGGGCATTCGTCATGGTCGTTTATGCCTCAGTCCAGAACGTTGAGGCGCCATGATGCTAATAACACAGATTGTGAAATCAGAATTGAGTATCAGACTCTCCTCGGATCTATCACACAATTCAGTTCTAGGATCTAGCAAGAAACCTGAACAAAAGCACGACGATCCGGACAGCTCAACCATCGCCTCATTTTCACTCACTCTTTAATTTATTCCAGCACTCATCTTTCGTTCATTTGGCATCCGCATTTCAGTCAGTCCTTCTCGCAATTCTGTCCTTGCCTACCATTTCGACTTAATCATGAAATCATTGGTATCGTTGACCCATGCGATGCTCTCCACCGTCTTACTGGTTCTTTGTTGACAGACACATCGACCTTAGGATCTGGACATCGCTTACCATAATGAATGGTCTTCTGTGTAACGGGAGCGACTCGGGGCACACCACCCACCACCCACCACCCACCACTTTTTCAGCCACTGCACTAGCCACAGTAGAGAGAACTTGTCCACAGTAATAGTATAATGATCTTCTCTTACTGATATCTTCGTTTATCCCTCTCGTTGTCGTCCAAGGTCGCTGTCGCGTAGGAACTTGGCGATACCGGTTTCGGGCATTCCTCACCGCTTTTTGGTGTGTTCGACCTGTTGTTCGTCCCATCGAGTTCCATCGTTGATATCCACCACAAAACCATGATCCATCATTAATTGGTCTGTCCCCCGGATAGTTTGAACGGCTGGAAAAGCCTAGGTAGGTTGTGGAAGTAGAAATATGGTGGTGTAGCCAAGTTGTGAATCGTCGTCGCTTTGAGTCAGAACCATCTCAGAACGCAGCGTCCAGAATAGTACTCAGTTCATCAAAATGACCACTTCCCTTGACCAGAAACTGCGCCAGAGTCGTGTATTTGACCTTCTGGATCGCACATATCATCGCTCGTGGCTCGCTCACTGTCAGACTATCCCCCAGGGGCATAGAGAGTATCCCCAGTCTGGGGAGACATTCGAATCGTACGAGGACTGCTTAGTAAGGTTAAATCGATATGGAATGGTCGCTGGCTGCTTCTTCGTAACAACGAACAACCGCAGTAAGCAGTCAAAGGGCAAGAGCGTGGAATTCAGATGTAAATTCTGGGGGCAAGAGACGAGGAACTACCATAATATACCGGAAGAACAGGTCATTCGAGATCCGAAAAGCAATACTATCATCTCTAAACGTCAGCGAAATCGAACAGTCCATAAGAACAACTGTCAGGTCCTCTATCTTTGTTCCTTTTTTAAGAAGCGTGGTGTCTGGATTGGGCGATGGAAGGAGGAAAAGCACTCCGAAGGACACTTCCCGCAAACCCCTACGTATTTCTTACCACTCAGGCGTCAGATCGAGGAATATCAAAGGTTGGAGGAGCTAGGACGACAGTATCGGATGCATCTGTGTCATACGCCGATGCGAGGGCACAGTTCGTCCAGATATTTGGTACTAATATGCTTATGCACCAGAAACAGTATTACAACTTGATCCGGACCCCAGCTAAGGACCAGAAGCCTCAGGACCAAGCGGCTGGCCTAATAGCTATATTCGAAGAGCGTAAATGGAGGTATTGCTTTCGATATCAGACAATTGACCAACCGAACCAGAAGAGAATCGTCCAGATCTTCTTTTGGAACCCCCAGACTAAGGATCTCATTCAACGGTTCACCAGTAACTCACTACTGATCGTGGATGCGACGTTCAGAACGAACAACAAGGGTTTACCACTTATGATAGGCGTTGGTAAGTCGAACAGCGAGCGAACCTTCCCTATTGCCTATTCCTGGGTACCAGAGGAGGACGCAGAATCATACAATCAGTTCTACAAATGGTGTCGGCAAGAGATATATCAGGAAGTACCCGAGCCAGCAGTAATACTAACTGATCTATCTAAAGGTATAACTAGCGCTTACGATATACTTAAATGCCTACCGAACTCGTAGTTACAGTACTATGTATTTCACGCCCTTGATGCTATGGAAGCCTGGTTTCGAGCAGTTGGACGATATACGAAAGAGGAGGTACAGATATTGAAGGCACTTGGACACATATATCTATATTTAGACACTAAGGACGAGCTCGAATACAACCGTAAGCAATTAATCGACCTCCTCCAACCCCAGGACCGCTACTATATCGAAGAAAACTGGAAATCAAGAGAGCAGCGCTTAATTCAATGCTATACCAAATTCTACACCAATCTCAAGTAGGCCGCGACTTCCAGAGGCGAGGGCTTCAACAAGAAGATCCACAAGGTCACAAATCACCAAATGCCCCTTGAGAAGGCAGCTGAGAAGATCGTTGAGTTTACAGAGGACCTCTTTCGCGATTTCAACGCAGACAACGATATAGCAAGAGTTAAAAAGGTCATGGGTATCGACAGACACTATTTCTACACTCTTACAGGTACGATTACTATACCAGCAATCCAGCTAATCAATCAGTAGTAGCAAAGGCTGGTAAGTAACACCAAAGGCACTTATACAGGTCAATTCCGCAAGCAATACCTCCTTCCTTGCGCCCACGACCTCGAAATAGCGTACAAGACAGGTATACCAATCCCTAAGTCATTAATCCATCCTAGGTGGTGGATAGAAGGACATACACCAACTACGCGCGACTGGCAGCCATCATACGAGCCGATTATACCCATTATAGCGGACCGACAACAGCAGCCAATCCAGGCGCAGTTTAACCAAGTACTGAACGTTAAAGAGCGATTAAACCAGGCCGAGCAAGAACAATACGATCAACAGGTACTTCACCTACTTACGCAGGCACGCGAGATTAGCGAACACCGAGAAGCGACATTAACTCCCTTCCTACCTAACGCTATTCAACGATACTTCACTAAGCCGATACCTACGGTGAATAAACGACTACGTGGTGAGATAAAGGCGAAAGCGAAGGCTACAATACTAGAAGAGAAGGACGCAAAAGCTAGGGCACTCGCAGCTGCAGAATCACAAGGCGGTACCACTATTACTATCAATCGAGAGGCTCTTCCACACAGGTTAAGGGCAGACATAACAGGGCCAGTTCACGATAGCAGCAGCAGTAGCAGCGAATCAGAGCTAGAGCATATCGACGATAAACCACTGCGCGATCTTCCTCCACTAGACGATATCCCTCCATCGACAGCACCTCCACGACTCGAAGAAGGCAGTAGAGTGAAGAGGGCAAGAGCAGTCACGATCAACTATACAAAGCTAGACGCAGGCGACAGTCAAGAATACAAGAAGGCCAAAAGGCGTTGATATCGCAAGCCAAAAAGCGTTAAATGCAGTCATCGATGACACAGTTGATGACACAAAAACTACTAACACCACGATTTTGGCTATACAAAGATTTGCCTAACAACTTTCGGCTTCATCAAATGACGCAGTATATCGATAGTGCAGGTTTACTACTAAAAGGGATCTTGAACGGACTGATTTACTCACAACAAAGAGACAATTCCTGCTGCAAATGCATAGTGAATTACTCTGATATTGGAGCCTTGGCGTCCCCCACAAGTGTGGCTGAAAAAGTGGTGGGTGGTGGGTGGTGGGTGGTGTGCCCCGAGTCGCTCCCTGTGTAACACTGTCATCCACAGTATGTGTCGCCGCCGTAAACACGGCCACAAACCAGACACCATCAGGGTTAACTTAGCCTTCTGATACTCGCATATGCCTGATTGCTGCGGTAATAAAGTAGTGGTACCAGGACAAAGAGGTGATTGAAGATAATGTAGTTGCTTAAATGACTTGTATGTGTGAAAGTTGTGCCGTACTTTTGCACGGTTATTCAGAAAAGCATGAAACGTAGTATGGAGTAGCGGTGACGAGTTTTGCCTTTGGGTCGAGAGTTTCAGCCGGCCCAGAGAGGCTAGCGTGAACGGATGGACTCGCACAGAAAGTTAGGGATCACACCAAGCCAGGCAGGGCTAAAGCAGGAGGCCGCGACTTCCCACACCACTCCGTCAAGCTTGTAACACACACCACGCCCAAGCCATCTTACTTCCTCCACCAATTTTGATAACGACCAATATTCTCAATATCTGCCTAACTTCTAGCCATGTTAGACGCGACACACTCTTAGCTGCATTTTATGAGTACCTCATATTCACGGCACCGCCATGGTCAGCCATCGTCGACCTCTAGGTCAGCATGGAGGGATGACCACCAAATCATGGTTGGCTTTGACCTTAGTCTTCCTCTACACCACTACCGTCTCAGCAAAATCTTCGGCGGGTGTTGAGACGGTCAGCGGTCCGGTCATTGCCAGCGGCAGTGATCCTCCAATCCTATCTCGAAAATCTCACGCCGGCCGCAGCCCTGCTGAGATTCCCCTCCTCAACCACGATGCTCCTACCGCCAAATTCCGCAGCACAAACGAAGAGATCCAGGAATATGAGTACCAAGCATTGGCTCCAGCAAGAGAAAGATTTGCTGTTAGAGCACCAGCTACACAACCTTCGGAGCCGTCTGGGCTCCTGCCGCTGAATCAAGCGCGGTTGTTGTCAGATTGGGAAGCTGATGATATTCTTCTTCTCTCCACCATCGATGGTGCTCTACACGCGAGGGACCGTCGAACCGGTCGACAAAGATGGACATTGGAAATGCCTGACACGCCAATGATTGAAACTGTTCACTATCAGCAAAATACCTCACTTTACGAGCTAGCAAACCAGGAGGACTTCATCTTCATAGTCGAACCTAGCAAAGACGGTCAACTCTACGCACAATACGCTGATCCAAAAGTTGGCTTGGTTAGAATACCAGGTGCAACTGTGAGGAAAATGGCTACACAGGTTCCTTTTTCCATGAAAGTCAACGACCAAGTCATGCACACCACTTCGGAGACCCAAGTCAAGACATATACAGTCGATGCTCAAACTGGTGATGTCCTACACGAGTTCCCGAGATCAAAAGCCGCGATCAAATCAGACTCTCAACCTCGATGTCGCCCCCGAACTGGTTTCGACCTTGATGATTCTGCATGCAAGCCTGGCCGCACACTACGCCTCAGTCGCCGGACCTACACTTTTACCATCTCGAACGAGGATACAATGCAGGACATATGCACAATTCGCTTTTCAGAATGGGTCACAAGCATAGGGGATGACGATCTTGAAGCACAGCACAGATCTTCTATGGACGGATATGACGTTCGAATTTTCCACGACGGACTGGTCATGGGTCTTGACACTACAGATGAGCCAGACCGACAGCATAGATATCGGTATATGCTCGATTCACCAGTGGCGCGCGTGTTCGATATCGTCAGGAAACACGATGCTGATGATGATATAACCGACTTGATAGCACTTTCCAGGGGTCCCGAATTTCAGACATGGAACCGTATGGCGCCTCTTCAGCCTGATTTTCAGCAGGACCAGAGGGTTTTCGTAAATTGCACCGATGAAGGCCAGTGGTACGCTATGTCGGAGCTTTCTTATCCAGGCGTCACAATTATGGCGAACCCGGCGAAAGTTCAGCATCCTGATTTTCAGGAACAACTCAATCTTCACGGCGATCTCAAGGACATCGTTGGCGTCCATCGCTTGGCGGGCAAAGCAGCCATTACAAAGCAAACGTTAACTATTGAAGGGCGGTCTTCAAATTCGGACATCATTATCGAGCCAGAAAAAGAACTTGTTGACATCAACGTTACAGCAATTTCATCTTCTTGGTGGGGAAGAATATCTGATACATTGAAGGGATCTATACTCACCGTGGTGGTCTGTGTAGTTGCGTATGCTCTCCGTGCATACGGTTTCCAATACCTGTTTAAAACGCCCGAGGGTACAGCACTCGACGGACTGAAAAATTCAGCATCGAGCAATGAAACATCAAACCCACTTACAACAGATGTACCACCTGTGAAAATGGAAATTACGACTGTTGCAGAAGAAGTGACTGCATCGACAGTACCGCCTCTCGAGGAGACGGTCACACCTGTGCACAGTCGTGCCCAAAGTACTGCCTCAGCATCGTTTTCCCCAAGGAAACCACTAAAGGTCGCGACCAACAGCGATGAACAGTCAGATGGAGGATCTGAGGACGACGAAGAGGCACAAAATGCTGAAAACACGGCACAGACTGGAGAGAAGAAGAAAAAGAAAACCAAGCGAGGTGTAAGAGGTGGACGAAAGAAAGGCAAGAATAACCCTGGAGATCTTACCACATTCGAGCCGAAGCCCTTCGTCTCTCAAGAGAGGCATCTTAGCAACGGCATGGTCCAGGTTGGTCGACTCACTTACGACAGCAGGCTTGAGAACTGCCTCGGTCAAGGAAGCAGTGGCACTGCTGTTTTCCCCGGTACTTTTGATGGTCGAGCAGTTGCCGTGAAACGGCTCGTCAAGACAGCCAACAGCCTTGCTGAGAAGGAAATCCGACATCTTGTTTCAAGCGACCAGAATCCGCACGTCATACGATATCATGGCAAGGAAGAATCGCCTAGCTTTTTCTATATCGCTCTTGACAAATTCGAAACCTCTCTCGATCAGTTTGTCGAATTTCCAGAGCGATACCCATCTCTTGTGCCACCAACCAAGGGTTACGATGTTAAGGATGCATTGCGGCAAATCACGCAAGGTGTTCAGCACATTCACTCCCTTAAACTGGTTCATCGTGACATCAAACCGCAAAACATCTTGGTTCGGGCTGTTCAGACTGCAAGACCAGTACCAGAAGGACAGTTTCCCCGACTCCTCTTTGTCATTTCGGATTTTGGGCTTTGCAAACCATTGGAAGATGGACCCGAGTCTGTGTTTGCTGCTACTCGTACAGCTGCAGGCACTACAGGCTGGAAAGCACCGGAACTTCTCGTCAGTTCTCGCGATGCTATCGCCGCACCAACTGCCGACTCAAGCCACTCTCACTCAAGGTCCACTACTACCTCGAGCGAGGGTGTTGTGGTTGATGTTCCTACCGGACGACGTGCCACAAAGGCTATTGACATCTTTTCTCTTGGCTGCGTCTTCTTCTATGTCATGACCAGAGGTAAACATCCTTTTGACAAGGACGGGTCGCCGTTGGCTCGAGATCTTAACATTAAGGAAGACAACTTTGATACATCTGCTCTTCGCGACAACTTCTTCGGCTACGATTACGATGCAGATGATCTCATCATGTGCATGATCATGCATAACCCGAAGCTTCGCCCTGACACAGCCGGCGTGCTAGCCCACCCCTACTTCTGGAAGGTCGAAAATAAGCTCGATTACATCTGCCTCGTTTCAGATAATTATGAAGAGCGAAAGCAAAAGATCACGAATATCCACGATGAGAATGCGCCACGCACCGACCAAGAACTGGCGTATCTAGCTGAGCTTGCTGCTCTACAGGCAAAAGCTCCTGATGTTATTGGCACCAAACGGGATGGCACCATCCAAGATTTCTTGTCTGCATTGCCCAGAAGCTTCATCAATGAAATGGGCAAGCAAAGAAAATACACTGGCACAAAGATGATTGACCTGCTTCGAGTTATCCGAAACAAGAAGAATCATTTTGCTGGCTTGCCGGATGACATCCAAAAGATGATGACTCAAAATGGAAGGGATCCAGTAGAAGGCTATTACGACTTTTGGAGGCAGCGTTTTCCGAGTTTATTGGTAAATTGCCATCAGCTATTACTTGAACGAGGACTAGTGGAAGAGTTTGGACTGCAAAAGTATTATGATGGAAGTGTGTCTTAAGTTTGGATGCTTGATTGACGCCGCTTGCAAGGACGTGGGCTAGTTGCATTTGCTTCAGCAATCAGAAAAAATAATCGAATGCTAATGTCGCCCTCCCCTTTACTCTGTCTATTGTATTCTTTTTTCTTTCTGTTACTTTTCGTTATCTGCAGTAATGATACAGGTAACTGGTATGTATGGAAAGTGAAGTCTATTTCAACCAACCTGCTAGTCGGACGTGTTGAAAATCCGACTTCCATTCCAACCTTCTCTCATTGATTACTACTCTAGGTCACGGTCACTTTCCCATCAATTTCATACGGTGATCTATTACTTATTCGAGAAGGACTCCAACTTATCCAACCTGAAGTTTTAACCAGGGCAATGCGTGAAGGCATCTCGATGCGTTCCGCTCCGACATATACCTCGTCATGGGTAAAATCAACACAGTCCCTGACGGAACCAGCTCTGACTGCTGCCCCGACAGCCTGGCCATCTGCTTCGTCTCCTCTCCTCAATCTGCCCTAAAACTTGAGAACAGCACTCCAGAGCCCGCGGATAACCTGTTTGGACAGCCCACACGAGCCAGGTTCGAACCTTTAGCAGCAAAAGAACATTTCTTGTGGACTAGTGCATGTTGAGTAGCTAGGTGTCATGACTTGCGGGATATACTGTCTTGAGGCTGGGGAGCTATTTCCATCGGAAAATGTTGGTAGTCATGAATGTGCCGTGGTAGCTGAAGAGTGGTGTGAGCAGAATGGAGGCATGGATATTAGGAGTAAGAGTGTCTTTTGCGTTGAGTGGGTGCCAATATGGAATAGATCGATCTTGGGTCATTGTTGGTGGAGATTGGGGGTGATTTGGTGTTGTTCTCCAGGTCTTCAGTAATGTTGTTTCTGGTTGGTGAGCAGTGTTGGTCTTACTGACGTGGAAACTTTTGTTGTGTCTTAAGGCTGAAGACCTTGGGGGCTATGTTCTTGTGAGTTGTCAGAGGTGGTTGGATAGCTGGCTTCTTGGGGAGATGTGAGATTGTCTCGAGGATTGCATATAAAGAGAGGCAAGAGATGTTAGACGAATCACTTGTGAGGGAGACTGGTGAAATTCTTTCAGACTCGATGAAAGAGGCGAATCTTTCTAGATGGGAGTTTGTTTTTCTGATGCTACCGCTGTGCAAGCTTCTGTTAATGCTCACCGTGAATGGGATGATACTGAAGGATATGCTGATGTATTAAAGGAAGAAGCTCAACAGGAATTGCCTTCATGTGAATAGTAGACAACCACGAGTCGCAACATGAGAGACGTCGATGAACCGAGAGACGACCACGCAGGTATAGCAGATGTTAACTTGGAGTTTGTGAATGAGAAGTTATAGAAGTCGAGCTAGTGCACTGAACGAAGACAGTTTATCAATCTTGGATGGTTCACCACTGATCGCATGGCCCAGTCGTTACGACGTTTGTGAGGCCAATGTAGTGAATACCATCTGTGGTTTGGAAACTCCTGCTGATGTGCTAGGATGGAGTTCAACCATTTGAAAAGGGAACGTGCAAGAACTAGAGGAAGTTGTTTCTTGTTCCAGATTCGAACGATCAACACAAAGGAGGAAGTGATAGACCCGTTCATATCGACATAGCGATAATGTAGATGCCCTCTATTCGAAATGACTGCCATCGACAAAGTCTTCCTTAACTCCACTCAGACATAACACCCCTATCCATGACCACAGATGCAATTGCTCAGGCAAGCATTCCTGTCCTGCACGCACAATCACAGCAATCGACGCAAAGGGTACATGAAATGAAACATAACAAGCCTCACCTCCTTGGCATGGCGCACGAGTTACGTCTGGCAGATCTGTCGACTCAGTTACTGTGATGCCTGCATAAGTTTCTGGCCATGAACGGGTCAAGAGGAACTTCTCGTCCCTTGTGGAGACTTTTCTGTAGAGGCAAACCTACTCCCTCAAGCCACGAGAGCATACTTGACGAAGATTGTCCACTTTGTAGTACCATGCAATCACTTTAGAACCGCATCACAAAACTCCACTTTATTCTTCAGCCTTGACAATTTTATCTGGATATTCCTGGCTGAGGTTTGATAAGCCTCTTGTTGAGGAGTTCGAGGTACTAGAACTGGCTCCCACCTATCCGAACAAGCTGGTAGCGTATCGGCCGATTTAGTCTGCGAGGCGTGAGGGGATCGTCGATAGAATCACAACTGTTGAAGCCAGCCTCCGCCCTTAGATCGCATTAAACATAATTGCGTCTCCAACGAATCGATGTGACTGGTAGAAATGCCTCTCCAAACGGTAAGCTGCTGACGGCATACTGCTGGCAAGATCCAGACTTCCGAGGCACAGCTTCTTACTATCCGAATCTGGCCAACGTGAGAGCTTGCATTGTCCTGGACGAGTTCATAAACTTCGGTAGGGGCTTCGACAAAGCCTCGCGAGGATATCACAGGCAGGGTAGGAATGCCACTGGCGTTGGGACTGGGTTTACGATAAAGTTTGATAACTAGGCACGGCGGCAGGTGGTGAATTGATTCCAAACAGGGGATATAACGGGTTGTAGCACGTGCAATCAGACAGGTAAGTGCACATGCTTGCTTCAATCAATCGCATAATTCGACGGCGAAAACGTAGAGATCCAACTTGGTACTCAGGTTTCGTTCTCACAAACGAGTCTTTGCACGTTTGGCATTTGAAAGTTTGGATCATACGAAGTTTTCAGAAGATCGTCGATTCTAATGCATATTGCACAAAGTAGAGCCAATTAGGATGGTTGTCATCGGCTCTTTGTCACGAGGTTGTCAAGCTATTCAGGCGAGATTGCAACGGCGGATCTGCCGAGCCTCTCAAAATGTGGATCGCAGGCAGGGCTGGAGTCCTTGGGGGCCTGTACATGTCTGGCTTGTCTGTTGGCCTGACCCGCATGTGATCGACGTCCGGGATTTAAGAGAACTCGCGTAAAGGTAGGAGGTGGAAAGCACAGGGAAATCTGGGATTGCCGAGATCGTTTCCCATCAGAATAAACTCAGTGAGGATTGATGGAATTTGCCGTCTGATCCTCACAGAGTGCTCCTATTGGGACAAGCGGGCATAGCATAAGATGAGCGAGACCAAAAGAAATCACGCGGTCCGTCTAGACTGACATTTGTGTGGCATCAGTATGCACACTATTTTGTAATATAAGTCAGACCACTTCGATCTCAACAACGGCCTGCACGCAGAAGATCGACAGTTGGCGGCAATCTAGGCGATCATCCGCAGGGACCGATAAGAGGGGCCGTCACGATCAAACTGCTGTTTTGGGGGAGGTGCTCCGGTACTGCTTACTTGTAGGAAGGTATTAAATCGCCGATCGGCAGGTTTTTCCGGCTTCAGGAGGAGAACAAAAGCCATGTCGGCAAGTCAAGAATTTCACTTGGATGAGAAAGGAATGGTATACTGCCTGAATGACAGGGTATATCATAAGCGATGTGGAGCATCTGAACTGATTAGGTCACAAGCCAATGGTTCGTTATTGGCAGTACCATGCTATGGAAGCACGACGTTGATGGGTTTGCTGTTGGATCAACGGTTACAAGTGATCTGGAGAAATCTGCTTGAAAGGTGTAGTGCAAACGGGTGGTGGTGATATATTCACTACGGACAACAAACAAGTATGGCTCATGCATGAGCTAGTTACCTGGGTTTCGATGAACGAGCTGCGCCAGCGTTTTGGACATACAGATTGCCGTGAAATAACGTGGAACTGTATGACTGTCAATTGGGCAAGGTTGGCAAAGGTGCTCATTAGACTTGTGCTTTAGGAAGCCTGTCTAAATGTCAACAGAGTTTCACAAGCATTACGTAGTATTCTCAGGTGATAATTGACAGGGAATAAGGAAAGCGATGATGCTAGCAAAGTGAAATTCAATCCGGCAATAATTGTGCAATCACGTGCCAATTGCAGACACTAGTGCGTTAAGGCTAGGTGCCTCGAGTGAAAGAGGAGGCTTCTGACCACGAGAGTGGTATTACAGGACATCTTAGGCTGCGGATTCAAAGTACGTAGTTGCAATATGTATGAGAACACATCTTATCATCGTATATGCTAGCTATGGGTAAGTTTTTTGAAATCACACCCTGTCGGCTGTTGACACCAATAAGACATTTGGCGCTTTCTGGGAAAGCGATGCAAGAAGTAGTCACTGCTCTGAACAGGTCTCTTCCTTCTTGCCTCGTTTCTTAGCCGGAGGGCTACCCATGCTCACCACATCTCCATAAGTCACTCCTTTTCACAAGACCATCTCCTTTTCGTAAATCATGCGCGCGTCCACCGATAAGGGTTCCGCGCCGAACGAACCAAAAATAAAATCGTGTAGTTTCCAACGTCAAAATCGCTTCATCGGCCTCTAATAAGGCGATATGGGGTATCATTCGTGACCCAGACCAAACAACAATCATCGCTATGCTTCGCGTAGACCTCTAATAAGGCCAATGTGGGCTGCACGAGACGCCGTCAACCTCCAGATTTCAAAATAAATCTGTCTCAAATCCGCTTATCCGTACAGTCAAAAGAATAGCAAGTCGCATCAGTCTTGAAGCTCGTGGTCGTAATAAATTTTTTGTTTTCGGGTGACGCCTTCACAAACCAGTAATGAAAATAGTCGTAGAACAAGGTATGTACCGAGATAAGGATGACGCAGTCCTTTCATGTGCGAATTGGTGATTTTATGGTAGACATTAAATTATGGTCGTCAAGGTCGGTTCTCGCCCAATCCCTTCGGCCGCAGGTTTGATCCGGTCATGACAGCTGCTTTGTTGGCTCCCATTTTGCGAGTCAGTTTAGCATAATGGAGGCCACATGCGTTGCAGAGTGTGCGAGCGCCATCGGGTCCACGTCGCCATTCCGGTGTTTCTGCTCGGTTACAGCTGTGGCACCGTCCAGGCGGTGCAGCTTTGCCTCTCCTCTTCTTGGCATCACCTCCTGCGAATCCACCTGATTTGAAATCTTCGGACAAGCTGTGGAAGTCGTCTTCGAGCTGCTGCCCTCGTGCCGCGCAGGCACGTTGTTCATTGAGAGCATTCTGCTGCATGATTGCGACCTCCCGTAGTCGGGACAGGTTTTCGAGGACATGTTGCGAATATCGGGTCATTTCGTCAATTTCTACCGTGCCGGGTAAACCTTCCGTAAGGTAACTTGTACGATTTGCTTGATGAAACCGTTGACTCCAGCCCTTGGAAAACTCCAACGTACGAACAGATGCATCTGTGATCTATAATCCGTTAGTAGCTATAGCAACTGCAACGGTCCAGGCTATACAAACCTCGTTCAAAGCAAGTTCCGCATCGAAGACATCAAGGTGTCTCTTCACAGTTTCGCCGTACGCTGGCGGATTAGGTTTTACAAAAGAGTTTCGTGAATCCTCGAATTTGTTAAGATGGTCAAAGTGGAAGCCATTAGAAGGTTGTTGTTGTTGTTGTTGTTGTTGTTGTTGTTGTTGTTGCGGCAGAGACGTATGTGCCACTTGGTAGTCGGGGAAGGGATAGCCCGGTCGGGTGATATCAGCAGCGTAAGGAGCTCGAAATGGAGGGTCGAGCACTGTGTTGTTCGGTGGTTGAGGGGCGGGAAGCCTTTGCGTTGGAGCTGTTGATCGCGGCGAACTAACTGTGTTGAGGGATGTGAGTCTCGAGTCCGGTGGAACTGGTGGAGGTGGTACAGTTTTCAAAGGCGAAGACTCGGGAATACCAGAAGTAGAGGAGATAGAGGAGCGAACTGCAGACGCTGGCGCACCAGGTTGCGAAAACGGATTGCCAGGTCCCTTGGGAGCGTCCGCAAACGTTTGGGCAACTGCAGAGGTTGGTGCTGAGCTGGTTGAATACGGCTGAGACGCAGGAGCCACGTCGGCGCTCTTGAGAGCCTCCAAAATAGAAGGCAAAGACGTGCCTTTCGGAGAGTCCTTCCCGTCCCTCGTCGAACGACGGGAGCTTGGCTCCGGTGGAGAAATATATCCCGACATAGCGTGACCAGGGGTTGACACAGAATGAGCAGAAGAATAGGGAGGTGGCGGACCGGAATAAGCGGTGGGAGGACTGCTTATAATATTCTTTGGATGGTTCAAACTCGATATCGAAGGGAAACGACTCGGATCGGATTTGTCCGTTCGATATTGTTCAAAGTCAAAGTTGCTGATGGACGGCAGGGAATCCCTTTGACGGTATTGGTTAGTGGTCGCAATATACATAGGACTGTGGGATAACATACCTTTGCCGCCCCGACGCCTCAAGAGTTGCCATGTTGAGCACTGATGCTTGTGCTATGATCGATCTTCCTTGTTACCCACGGGCGGGACGCTGACCATGTGGCGGCAAAGCAAGCGGTTGGTGAATGCTGTAGGTTTCCGTGCCGAACTGCAGGTAGGACGGCCACAAACACACCACGCACAATCAAGTCCACCCTCTGCCGATATTGCAATCAGGTCTATGTTGTCTGTGTTCAGCCCTTTGTCGGATTGTCCCAAACGTGCCACTCGTCCACACAGCAGGTATTCAAGTCCTTCTCAGCGATTCCAGCTCGAGCGTCCGGCGCGAGTTCGGGATATTCGACTTTGTACGCTCAAGAAAGCGATACGAATCGAGGTCTGGTAGCGAAGGGTGACAAGCTTGTATGTGCTTGTGGTGAATACTCGCGTGTCACAAGCTGAGCATGAAATGGTGAAGTGGCACAGATTTGTCGAAAAGTGCAGTCGCTGGAAAGAAGGGAAGGTTGAGACGGAAAAAACAGTCGAAGAAATCCAAGAGGGTAAGACGGAGAGAACTCTAGACGAGGCAAGATGGGATCGGATGCAAAAGTGGCACACTTTGACACTCGACAGATAAAGTGAAAGGAAATGCAGAGTCACTTGGTGGAGGAATCCTGGCAACAGCACCTTCTGGTTACAGATTAAGACACAGCGGAGCCAGAGATCGAGAGATCCGTTAGATTTAGTCTTGGGGCAACCTTGCAAAAGATCGTGGTCTGTCCGCCTTAGCTTCTTAATTAGTGTATGCGGGTCGAGGGGGTCGAAGTAAGTGGTCATTCCGTGCCTAGAGATGGGCTCCAGTCAACGGAGCTTGACGCTTTCTGGCCGGTGGATTCCAGGGCTTCTAAATCCCGTAGGCGAGGTGTGCTAGGCCACTTTAGGCATGGAAGGCCTTGGTGGCTTTTGTGCTGGACATCGCAGGGTTTAAGGGCCAAGGCAGGCCAAGCGCAAGGATAATCCTGTTACCGTTTATCGTCGGGATCTCTTTGAAACGACGGAAACATGTTGACGATTCAGCATCTATGACAGCTATAGCACCTACTAAGATGTGTTTATGAAAAATGCGTTTTCGCTCCGTCCACCTTACGTAGAGCGAGGTGTTCTTGCCGACGCCGATACAGTAACGTCAGTGCAAGGTAACTATCATTCTAGAAGGGTCCTGAATGAAAAGCATGGCATACTTCGAAGCTGTTTTGACTTGTCACCCATCTACGAATTGCCGGACATCTGGACAACCCTCTTAGTGGCATAAGAAGCTTGGTTGACTGATGGCGAAAAGCATCACAATTATCTCCACTCGAGTACTGCTGAGGTTGACGCCAGCTTCATACTGCCATGTATCGTGGTTGGTACAGTGGATGGCACAACAAATGCTACAGTGACCATTTCGTAAACCTCTCGTTGGTTGGTGGCGCATTCTCACTCTGCGCTTTTCCAAAACATGTGAGGTTACCACAGCGAACGAACACCACCGCAATCCAGCCGCCACTGCTAGTAACGGAAAACATTGGTGAGGCAAAATCATCCTAGTAAGATTTCGTAACCTGCATTAAGCTTCAACGATCTAAGTTGATCGTGGCAAGAAAGAAGGCTTTGCTGCCCGAGCCCTGTCAATCTCATCGTTTCGGAGCTTTTCAAACGTTTCGCTTGCTCTCAGATCTCCTGCAGAATAAACTTGCGAAGGTCCTCAGTGAATCGGGAGACTCGATGAAAAAGAAATCACAACCTCGATATCGCTATCACTTCCTTTGAAAAACGGTTGACGAGAACGAGTTGCTGGCTAGTTGCAAATACGCAGACTCAAACGCTCCGAGTCCTCCGGATGACTCGCCTTTGGGATCGTGGCTTGGCCCTAATGCACGCAGAAAAGCCGTTCGTGCAGGGTAGTAGATCTTGCCTGCACGTGGATTTGAAGAGCCACAAACGCCCGTTCGAATCAAGGGGCGCTATCAGGGCTGACGAAATCGGGATGGCATTTCAGCCAATCAGAAGTCTCTGATCTTTGATGCTGCTTTGGCGTTTGAGATCGAGGGTTCGACCAACAATCAAGTGCGTCACCAGTTGCTCCATCGATGTTGCCTATTGCTTCCGGTCCTCATGTCGGGTTTCATGTTCGCCAATTAAAATTCTTGCTCTTTCAGGTCGTTGGTGCCTTCTGCTCAAATTGCTTCTTATGCAACACGAGCGCTAACGAGGGCAACGCAGCCACTATCGTTGTCCAGATCGGGCCTCCGGGTTGGATGTTAGATGCGACCATCGCTTAGTGAGCTTAGCTGATCAATAAGCACTTCGCTCGGCAAGTCGGTTGTGCTCGACAAGTCAAAACAGGAAAAAAGCCCAGGAAACCATGGACGCTGCATCCTTGATTGCTCAAATATGAAAGATGGCGCAAGGACGAACGCATGGCAACCCTTGTTAGATTTTTGAGATCTTTACATCTATTTGTGCACTGGGTTGCACACCCTGCCATAATGATCGGCTGGCTGCCTGTTCTGCCACGTTTCCCATACTTGGGGGCGATTACTGCGGTGGTGATGGATGTCCCTTAAGATATGTTCCGTCGACTTGCAGGACCTGCGACATTCTTCCGTAGTGGATTCAGCAATGTTCTCATGGCTCGTCAAGTCCCTTGCACTGCTCGAGTGTATGTAAGGCAGTAATGTAATACGTCTTGCATCTGAAAAAAATGCTCAAACATGACACAGTTAGATATTACTCTGCGACATTTTTCGTTTGTTGTAGGCGTGTATGACGGCTTGATGAGCTGTCAGACCGCCTCTGTCGTAAGATGATTTTGGATAAGCCCCATATTCTGGATTCTCGTGGTCCAGATGATTCAGTAGCGCATATCTGAGACCGAGATCGAGCTCTAGGAAGCGAGATGAGCTGCCGAGATGGTTGGTTGGCTGGCTGGCTGGTTGGCTGGCCGGCTAGCAAATCAAGGAAGCTGATATTCCAGTGACGGTACTAGCAGTCGCAAGGTCGAGAACAAAGTATGGAAGCATTACAAGTGACACATATAACTATAGTAAAACTAGATGATGAATTGATTGTCTTCCAGTTTCCGAACAGCCACTGGGTACTATCTGCATATCCTGGGAAATATTCCAAAGGTACCGACGTTGAACCAATCAGATATAATTGTTGCAGTCTGATCGACGGTCGCTTACCGGTGATAATCACTATGTGTGCCTGATCGACTCTCACGCCGTATTCTTTGGATAGGTCTCGAGAGTCGGCACGCATAGCTCGAATAACTTGTAGAGTACCGCAACAAGCACAATTGAGCAATTGCTGGTAGCTTTCCACTATGGCGCGGAAATGCTGTTCAAACCCTGCTCCACTGACGACATGCGAATAATACCTGTACATACATCATACATTTCGCAGGCATACCAAGAACAGCAAACTACCCTTCTAGCAGTATCCAGTGGCGATGCTTGTAGGAACCTGAAAGGTTTCCGCGTTCGTGTCAATACACCTCGAAGGAGTCTCATTCTGTCGGTCATATCCACAGACGTGAAACATTTTTGCTTCATGGTGCCTGAATATCGCAGGGCAGAAAAAGTCCTACAACCTGACGAAACATGGTCAAACAATCACTAGTGCTCACTATGACAACCGTCGAATTGATGAGACAAGGCAGCACTTCCGCAGTCCCGCGAACACAGAAAGATCGTGTGTACTATTATGGCTTTCGTCGGTCAAGGTAGGCGTGGACTAGTTGTCTTATCGTATGTTGTGAAGATATTGTCCCGGTGAAGAGTTCCGAGTGCCAGAAGTACCACTTACTCCGGTGGGCAGCATGTGGAATTAGTCTATCCGATGAACGGCCGGTCGCTTTCCTCATTACCCGATCTGACTGAACGAGTGAGGTATTGCTATCGAGGCTTGTTCGGGCATTTGCAAGGATACCTAAACCTCTACATCACCATGTGTTACTCTATACTCGAAGATAGCGCTTGTCACTATCGACGAGTCTACAGCTTTGCCTTGCCATCTTCATCCCTTCCGGTACACGCACCTGAGCTGTTCTTGAAATTAATGCAATGTGTACTGTATGTCATACCAAATTTCAGGCTCGACTAGCAGAGGCAGAGGATCAAGAACAAAAACGCTCCAGATATTGTACATTTTATTCTCTACCACCCTCTCTGTCTGGATTGGTCAGTTAAGATCTGGTGCCTGATCAATTACGAAATCTCACTTTTCACGTCGCAAACAACGAGATCCAAATGCTCACAACCGAACTAGCCTGCCGACACCGACAGTGGACATTACTGAGAGGAACAATCTAGAGATGCTCGTGTGCGCAAACGCTGCTTCTGGCATCTATCTTCGCAGATGTGATGTAATACTGCTCCTCTTCCACCAAATAGGAAACATACCATTAGGAGCCTTGAAACTAGGCAAACTCGAAGAGCTCCTTGTTGGGATTGTCCGTTCTGCTTGGATCCAGTTCTGGCTGCTGTGACCCGTTCGGTTACTGAGTGTGTCGCACAGGAAAGTGCAGAAATGCAAACATATCTCATCTTACCATTGTCTATTCCAGCTCAACAAGCAGTGTTACATGTACACGATTTTGACAGCGGACTCCCCTGGTTGGTTCGCGGGCTTCCCACATGGCAAGCCGTGATGCAGCTATACCCTGAGGCTACATGACTAAGTCTTCTTGCAACCCTCCCAATATTCAAGTTTGCATGATTGAATCGTTCTGCGTTGTCTATGATCATTCTAATATTGCTAAATGCGCCTCTAATCAATAACACATAACAGATATAGGTAACCTGCTCCGCAAGCTTTGCGCGTACACTTGGAAAAAAAGATCTGCACATGGTGGTCTGAATTTTAAATCGAATCATATATGGCCTCGCACCGAGACTATCATATTGGTTCCAATACTAATCTCGACTAAGATTGTTGTACAATGTTGCACAGTATGCCAATCAAGGTAAACCTCAAAATTCATCTCAACTGCATAGTGATGCAGGCCAATCCTGTGTCATTTCGACGAGACCAACTGGACTCACGGCAAACACAACCACTAACATGTGACGATACTATAGAATATGCTGCAGCAAGTGGAAACTCAATCCGTTGATAGACTGCGTAATGTTTGTGCGTTCCTCTTCGCTTAGAGTCCTCTTTCCTCTCGTTCATCGAGGTGAGTACCTCTCTTAAAAGTTTGAGGGTGCACTCGTACTTCAATCTTCGGATAGCATGAGGATTGAACTACTATTGTAGCGCATTTAGTCAACCCAATCTTATCCGGTAGTATTCAGAGGCCGTGCTAGATTCAATGACGATGGTTGTGCTCTCCAATGTCCAGACCTGGTTGTTCCGAAGTACTCAATGCTATCCTTCGAGCCGCTGTCTGGGACTTCAGTGCGTTCAATCAAGATCATCTGGTCGTCCAATACTGGTAAAACAGCTACTAATGCCGGGGTCTGGTGAATGATAATGCTAGGTCTGAATGCCTAGAACTCCAAACTCCATGCTTAACCACCGCATCGACTAGAATCAGAGAGTCTCATTTCTTGTTCTTCGAGTCAGGCCGGTGCCCACTTTTCAATTCCTCCCAAAAGAGAGCTATGAAGGATTTGACACCACCATTGCGCCCAGGCTCTTCCAAGTTTGTGCCACCATAATGCTCAGGGGGTTTGCCGTGCTGCAGCTGATGTATCTGCTTGTGGACTTTCTGAACACCTCGATGGAAAGCAGGACTTCGAAGTAGAGTATCGACGAGCTTGCGCTGCAGGGTTGTTAGGATCCAACACATCGTACGTTGTTCATTTTGAGTTGCATACCTCTAGTAACCACAACCAACTCATCATGCACTTACACTTGATCGCCTTGTCGTCATCATCATGAAGATAGCCAGATAGTTAACATGTTGAGTACTGAATAAGTGTATTGCAAATGTGGCGATGATGACCAGAAGATATGCGGACAACAGGCAAATTCGGAACAATAATAACGCGACATCATCCATAGCAGTCACCACCACCTGAACAGTAACGCCCCAAAAGCCCGCCACAAAAAGCACGAATAAGGTTTCAGCCAATGACATAGAGTACTATTATGAAGTCAGCTTCTATCCACGAAGCAACAAATCGACGACGACTGCTTCATGTCATTTGCAGCATTGACCATTGCGCATGTGCTACCGTGTTTTATTTGATAGAACTACAAACCACGAGCGACGGCACGCCTTTGGCATAGCGAACATAGGCTTTATTGCGGTCCATTCGCCTCAATAAGCGCCTCGCTCCTATTACCTGGCGCCACTTCGAAAGTACAGTTCGCTGTTCAAAAATTCAAGGCAAGCGGAAGAGCAGTCACTTTTAGAATTTCAAAATCGTGCTTGTACCTACCACGTCTAAGGTTTTGTGGTCTTTGCAATTGCGACATTGGCTGCCTTGTTAACGGACCTTCACTTACGAAAATCCATCTTCATCAAACAATCATTAGGTGCCCCAAATATTTTCAACGTCCCCGCCACAACGACCGTCTCACGGTTCTTCTCAGACAAACACGGCGGCGCCGCTTCAGAAGAAAACAATTCTTCTGAAGAATCTTCACCTAGACGGCAACGATCGTTGCTTCAACGACTTCACATACACACCTCAATCAAGAGAGGGAAATCCCCGACGCCCATTCGCCCGCCAACTGCACCTGCAGCAATTCCCGGCGGGTCATCAGCCACAGCCGCTCGAGGCTCTCCTTCACAATTCGATGCCACTATCACTGAGATAACCAGGATAATGCCACAGTCCTTGTCGATCAGTACACCACCACAAGTCGGCAGTTCGGCGAAGCGACTGCGCTCGGTTGACAGCCGGGACCCACAGCCACGACCCGTTCTTGCTGGTCAGAATGGGTCGAGAAACTCGAGTCACAGGCTGAGCAGGGCTCACTTGAGACCAGACATTAAAGTACCGCCTTACTTACAGAAGTCGAAGACTGGTAGGTCAGTACGAAGCACCAAGGATATTGCTAATGTGAATGCAGAGATATCGGCAACATTCCAGGAGATCGAGTGGAAGCAACGTTTTCGGTTATTTCATGCTATGGAGAATCCCGAGACTTCACCCTACAAGGTCGATAGGTCCGACATCGTCATTAACCGAAACAGGTATGGTAACGTCCAACCTTGGGATGCGTCTCGAATTAAACTCCAAATACCTATTGGAGGATCCGACTATGTCAATGCTTCACCAATAGTACTCAAGAGCAAAAGCCCGAAGGCCTCGGAGGAGGAATCAGGTGGCAGTTCGACAGTAACGATGAAATACATTGCTAGCCAAGGGCCAAAGCAGGGTCAGGAGTCTCATTTTTGGCACATGGTTCATCAAGAAACCGTTGGTGATACTGCTGTGGTCATTATGCTAACTCAGCTTGTCGAATCGAACAAAGAGAAGTGTGCTCAATACTTCCCCGCTGAATTGGATAATCCCATGATGACTCTACTGCACGAGGAGAGTGATAATGTGGCTGGCGATGATGGTAGAGACCCCTTCCTTGATAACTACGAGATTTCTGGTGCTGATGAAATTAAAGCATTGAAAAACGACGACGAGACCGACGATGCTCCTGCGGCCGAACCCGAGCCAAGCTCAACAGACACGATCACTCTACTGTCAAAAGAATTTGATAGTAGTGTAGGCTGCGAAGTGCGGAAGCTGCGACTTGTTATCAATGAAATACCGAAAATGGTCATTCACTACCTCTTTAATCGATGGCCGGACTTTGGCAAACCTGATACAGACGATAGGAAAGCTCTGATCGAGCTCTCGAGACGAAGTCTTCTCGAGGCAGGTGATAGTCCTCGAATAGTACATTGCAGTGCCGGAGTGGGCCGAACCGGCACGTGGATTGCATTGGACTTCCTGGTGCGTGAGGTTGAAGAGGATAGGTTACTCGATTCTGTCAAGCCTCCGACATCAGACACGATGGATATAGCAGTGGGAGCAAATAGTGAGACATCAAAATCCGAAACCTGGGGCAAGTCCGGACCACCCAAAATCAACACACCCACTCGCGAGGATGGGTTTGACAAAGACGAGCACGATCTCATATTTGAAACAGTCAACACACTACGAGAACAACGCATGATGATGGTTATGAGCGAGATGCAGTTTTCGTTTCTGTACGATGTGGTCAAAGAAGCAGTGATTGAGAAATACCGTGCTAGACCGGAGGGTGCGGTGGTTATGGATGGTGTAGACCCTGAGACACTGCCTCGTCTTTCTAAGATGCTAAAGACAGAAGATGGTGTGGATGACGAGAGTGTGAGTGAAGCTGAAACAGAGATTATGGACATCGACACGCAACAGAAGGTGCCAAGTGATGACGAGGATCCATACAAGGCTGTCTCACCAGATGTCGTTCGTCGTAGGATGACGCAGGATTTTTGAGCGTTATATGCAATTGGTGTTTGGAATGTAGTAGAGACACGAAGGTCGCCTCATGCTTGTGAATCTTGGACTCTCTTGTAGATAGGATTGATGCTGAGATGGTTGGTTCTGTTGCGCCAGAGCCTTCCAGAGAATGGTGGCTTGCAGATTGTGTCTTTGGCGAATGGTGACGGATGGCATGGTTCATGTTATGATTTTCTAACGAGTATATAAGGAGGTATGTTCGCCTAAACTCGGGTTTCCCCTCATCATTCCAATCATTTCCATACCCATTACTTCGTATCAATTTAACTACTGGAATACCCTAAAAGATCTCTACTGGTAAGAAGCCTTGGTTTATCCTAATATTCGTCTGAGTACTACATGCAGAGGACAACGACTAAATGCCTGTCTTACATTATTGTTCTCAAATCGTCATGGACAGACCACACGCTCGCCTCACGATCCAAAGATACATGTCTGAATGTAATTGTTCCCACGCCTTCAGGCTCTCTCCAGGGTAAGCTTGACTAAACCCAGCTTTTGGTCTCCCTTTCATGTTGGATGGAAGCCACTAACACGGATGCCACAACGGATATGTTAAGTTGTCGAAGAAGATTGTTCCATGCCATTCTGCCACTTGCTTTCCCCTGCTAATCGGCATGGTAAGGTAATGGCACTCAGGGATAATACTATAGACAATGCTAGATGTGCTCTAGAAGGAATACGGGGGAATTGCTGTCTTGCTTGCCATTGATAGTAATAAACATCGAAAGAAAGGGCTAGCATCGATCCAGTCGGCCTATGTATGGGAAGTGTCTCTATGTGCCTCTGTTCTAGGCCTGTTTCAGGCTATATCTCAAAGATATGGCCTGTTGTGTGCTTGTATTTGCTGTGTGATCAACGAAAACAACTATGTTACAGAATTTAAGCGTAAGTGGCGCTGTACTGCTGATTTTTATGGCACACTGTACTGGGTTTGACTTGACTACACAAGCGAACATCTGTACTTCTTCTACTTGATATAGCTTGTGCTTCTCTGTGCTTCTCCATTACCGCTCCGTCCTCAAGGCCTTAAACTAGAGAAAGCAGTTACTGGATCATCGTGAGTCCCTCACTAGACGGATATGATCGTGTCTCGAGAGTCATGGACTCACATCATGATGACTCCGTAAGTGGAACTTTTTCTATGATTCTGTTGCCCTTTTGATCCGCCCAGGTTGAGGACCAATAGCTGGAGATTGAAGTAAAGGTATGCACCAGAATGATTCTCGACGGTGCCTCTGCCGCTCTGCCCTCCGCTACGGACCTTGCATGATTGAGGGTAGGGCAGATCAGTTTCGACACGTCTTAGCGATTGGTTTCCTGTGGTGAAGGGCTAAGGAATTGAGCATAGATCATGTGTTGGTGCATAGGAGTCTCGCCTCGCGCACGCTGGCTTTTTCCTCGTGTCAGAACAGCGGTCCGTATCGGAAAAGTAGTCTATGGCATGTCTATCGTGGCTGTGCAAGACTTCTATCGATTTACCAAATGGCTATCTTTGCGAGCAAACCTCATCGACGGCTCTAGGGTGTGTCTTCGATGGAAAAGACAATTGGTAAGATTGAAAATGGACTCAATGGCTACGGTGGAAGTGGAAATAGAGAGATTCAGGTTGATAATAAAATGGGATATGGTGTATGTTGAGCTATTAAGAAAATGACAGAGTGGGCTCTGGGAATAAGAATGACAATTTGTCATGTATCCCGGGCACGTCTTGCTAACCACTGAGAAAGGATTTCTTGAAGCGACTGCTGCCAATGTAGAACGTGTCAATAATTAGATAGTTATTGAGATATGTGTAGATCGTCCGAGATTCTGAGATAACTTTTTCATAGAGAACTTACATCCTTCGGTTCCATACCTGTGATAATAACCGCTCCGTGCACCGTCCTGGGACCTTTGTTTTCCTCCTTAACTCCATAAGCAACCCAAGAGCCTACTGAAGCAATGTGTGCACAGAGCTGTCTCCCGATAGATCTCAATAATACCCTAGAGGATTCCTAGCAATCGACCTCAAGATAGAGCCCACTCTGCTGACTCTGCTCTAGTGTAATCGAACCTGGTGCACTGGGATCTTTAAACAGTTTGACCACAACCTCACTTCCGCACTGCATGGCAGGGCCAACATGGTCATGTGGACCGGCAATTTCAGGCCAGAACGTGAAATCCAAAGCTGAAGTCGGTGGTTTGCTGCTTTCGAGACCCTTGATCGTGTCGGCAGTGATAGCACCAGGAGGCAGACCAACGAGCTGCTGGGACGCAACAAGACCATTGTTGTAAACACTGAATGAGCGGTCAGCTGCAACACTCCATCTGATCGTACACGTTGTTGAGGCTGGAACGTTACGCCAAACGGCAACCTGCTGTTGTTCAGATCTGCTAGAGCTGCCGTTCATGACGTTAAAGGTGTTTGATATGGATGGAAACGATGGAACGCCGGAGTAGATATAAATGTTGTGGAGTTCTGGTTGGTAAAGGTGTGCTTTGCCATTGTTGCAAGCAGGCGCTGCTTGCCGGGTGTGGAGGTTGTTCGATATTGGCGCGGCGAATACAGTATTGAGGAGCAGTAGGGGAGATATCACGATCAGAGCTGAACTCATCTTGGCAGTTGACAGTTTGGATTATGGATAGCACTCAAATGCAACCGTTGGGATGTCTTTATTGGATTTTTGTAGAGCCGGTGCGAAATGCTGGTCTGTATCGACTAAGATGAGAAGATCACTTGAGAACCAGTTCGCCAGTCCAAGAGGGCACCTTTCCCTTATAGCTTCACCTCACTTCGGACTCATCATTAGCTTCCAATGTGGCTATTGCTACACAAACATCTATAATACGCGATATTCCATACAGGGCTTGCTTGGGGCAAGTTTATGCAAGAACTAGCCAAGCGAGCTGCAGCAGAAGGTTGGCCGCATGATGCCAGAGAATGCCAAGACGTGGCACTTGCTCACCAGCACGCCAGCCACTTCACAGGGCACATCTCCTCCCAGAATTCTATGTGGCAGGTTGCATGACAACGCATGCTAGGCCAGGTCCAGAAAAATGCGAGCAACAAAAGTCGTCACAATGCATTGGCGGGCTGTTGCATGGTCAAGCTCAATGACATCGTGGTTCGTGATGTCGTTCATGCTGCGGAAGCTGTACAAGCCTCATTCTATTTCTAGCTCAAAGCCTCAGGCCTGGCAAATGTTTGCCAAGATTTACCTTACAGCTGCATGGTGTATGCGAACACTAGCACTCAAGATGTCAAAAGCATTTGGCTTCATTTGTTCTGCATTAAAGGTGTGATTGCTTGAAAAAGATACCTGCAGCTGAGAAGAATGAGAGTGCTATTGATTTTTCACACGTCGCATAGTACATTCATCTACTTGGCTGGAGTGACGTACTCTGTAGATTCAAAAAGAATGGCGTCCAACAGGTTTGCTAGCTTCTGCTTCAAATTTATAGTGCCTAAGAGCATCTAGAGAGCGGGTTATAAACAATGAGAATCGAAGCTCGAGACACCTCACCGGATTTAATATCCATGGCTTCCTTAGCGACCAGACCAATCTCGTCAGACTGACTTTTATCTCCATCACGTCTGCGGCGTCTCGACTACGACTCAATGTTATTGTCTGGTATCATGGGTTACCTTATGATCAGTTTGACGATGATAAGTCACCTCGACCACCCAACTCCTAACGTCATGACTAGCGAACGCCGTCCTGCGCGGTGCCATACCGACTGTACCATCGTATGCATCTGTCCCATGGGACTCGAGCTGGCTCCTGTAGAATCAATGCTTGATGAGCCCCAAAAATCCTCCCGCCGTTGTGGCGACGCAGCCGCCTAACGAATTCCCTGCTGTTCGCTTCTCCCTGCTGGTCGGCATCGGAGGTGTACTAGGTGACCATGGCAAGAACGACATACGGCTGAGTGATGTCGTGGTCTGCTAGCCAACCGATAGATTCGGTGGTGTAGTGCGATACGATCTAGGTAAGAGATTGATCAATAGTGAGTTTAAAAGAACAGGACAGTTGCATAGGCCGCCGGCGGTGCTTAATGCGAATGTGCGGAAATTACAAGCTCAGCACCGCAAATGGACTCGACACTCTTCAAAGGACCTGGCGCTGAGATAGATGTGATCTAAAAGACGGAGGTGACTGCGCGAGAGTACGAAGTAGAAGATACCGAGCCGGAGATTCTATGCACGTTCGACCTTGGAAACGAATCAGTCCAAGAACCAGTGGACCGCTCTCGAAAGACAATTCGGCCACAGAAGCCCCAGGCACGGATCCTTGTTTGATGAGCTACGAGCGGACAAGATAGAGGATGTTATGGAGGGAGAGGCGAAGGAAGGTAAGAGAACAAGAGACTGGGCTGATACTCATCTGAATGTGTTTAGAAAGTCGCTGTAGACGAACGATCCTGGCGTTTAGATCCTTCAAAGGAATCTCTAGAATCCAACTATCTTGTAACCACTTCAACGTGAACAACGTTGCCTTACTGACGGAGGAGGGTTACGAGCTTGTAGCAGAAAAGGTGGGGAAAAAAAAGGTGGGAGGCGTAAGTAGTTTGAGAAGGAAGCAGCATATTCTTAAAACACCGATACTAATGGACAGCTTTCTAGTGCATTGTACTGGGTGGTAACCTACTATTGCCAGGACATCAAGGCCCTTTCTAGGGCCTCTTGACCGTGCAAGGCCTGACGGCATACGAACGCGTCTTTGGAACTCTTCGGAAAGACGTGCATAACAATGTAAGCTATAAGTTCGGATTTTACATGCTTGAGACATTTGAGACAGGATACAAGTTACACTTAGCAGATGCTGAATTGCAAAACAAGTTCGGAGACTCTGGCAGATAGCCGGTAGGTAAAATCCACGAAACATGGATGATTGTCGTCAAAGCGTGCATAAAATGGGATAGAGATGTCAAAGCATGGGCACAAGGAGGAGTGGATTTCAAGAAATTATTGCTGCCACGAAGTCTTATCCTCGCATGCCTGTACATGCTCCATGTGCAAAACGTGCACCCTGATAAACGCCCCGATAGCTTGCGCAACCCATTAGTGGCAATATCAGAGTTCCGTTGGTGGACGATGACCAAGTTTGGCTATTGGGTTTTGTGTGCCTGCAAGTGTGGTGGGGAGTGGAACTTTGGTGGCCAGCGGCGTATACGTCGTAGAAGGCGGGCTCAACACTGCAAAGCACTTTCAGCTGCGCAAATGTGTTCGCTGACCAGACTTAAGAGATATCTCGAGAGGGTGGCAGATCTAAACAAACCAGACCACGCGGCGTTCTTCAATCTACCGCGCCATAAACCGACTCTGCACTCTAGCAGTAGTCACTTGTGCAGAGAATAGGCGTGCCATAGATGACCATGACGGAGCTAACGATGACGTCCTATGGAACCTGTCCAGGTTCCCCCACCCAGATCAGCCTCTATGTCCCTTGACCCCACTGATCCCACTGACTGCTCTGACGTTAGTGTCGAAGAATCCGGTCGAGGGTCACGTCCAGGCTGAGGCCTTCGACGCCCTGCCAAAAAAACAGTCCACACAATCCACCCAACCAACCCAATCAAACCAGCTCCAAAAACGGAACCGATAACCGCTCCAGCTATCACTCCAGGAGACGGACGACCACTACCGGTAGGGCTGTTAGTGGGTGAAACAGTACTAGAGGCAGTGGGAGTTGGCGTGCTAATATCTTCTGAAATTCCTCCTGAGGTTGACAGAGAGGCACCTGTCGACTTGGATGAAGGTTGTCGTGAAGTCGATGTGATAGAGGATGTGGCCGATGTGAAAATAGGTGATGATGAGTAGGTAGAATCTTCTGAAGTCGACGATGCAGTCCTTGATGGCGAAGAAGTGCTGGCAGCGGTGGAGTATACGATTGATTCTGTGATCTCAGTCTACCCGAAGTCTTGTATCAGTTCCTTCTGCAAAAGCTCTTCGGAAAATGCTCGTCATCGTTGACGTACCTTCAATATCGGAGTGAAATTGCATTCGTTGGCAAAGAACTTGACATCCATGTTGTAATTGACCAGAGTCCAACAATTCTCACCTTGCCCCGCAAATTGTTTCAGACACTTATCTAGAGTATCATAAAAATGAACTGCACGTTACTACATACGCAACCTTTAGTGCTGCACCCCGATACGGCGACAACAGAATAAAGGTATTGATAAGTATCCGTAGCCGAATCTGTGCCAGCAATACAAGTCTGCTGACAGTGGTTCAAGTCACTAAAACCCTCGATGTTTCTGAAGTAAAGCCGCAGATCAGAGTTCTGTGCAAGCGCTATGCTCGCCGCACACAAAATAACGAGGTACTGGCTGTTAAAAGTCTTCATTCTGACGAATATTGGGAGATATCAAAGAATCACCTTCAAACGATAGAGAGAAGACTTGAATCATGGGGTGTTCCGAAAGGCTATCAGCATTAAAGAAGAAGCTGGATATCGTGCGAGGCAATTTCCGACCTTAGTGCAGCCCAAGAACTCTCGCTCTTATGTATTCTCTTTGCCCGGCATGACGCAGAGAGACTTATGGGTGGAGAAATTCGAAATGCTTGGTTGGCCCAAGTGAGGGTTTTTATCAAAATGAAGTCACGAGGACGACAAGGAGAACTTCGGCGCTCGCGTATTTCTGCTGAACGAGAGGTAAGGCATTGGCTAGCTGGGCATGGTAAATCATTGGCAGATACGTGTCGATCGCTGTGCAGCTCCTGCAAGTTCGTGTTTTGAGTCTTTCGAGACTCAGTCAGCTGATATCTGCCTGTGATATCCTTATATCGGCAGATGCAAATCCCAGGAAGCTCTAAGCTTTATCTAGCAGGCATTTAACGAACAACCAACCGTGATGAGCCCGTTTAGACTCTGACATCGTGTGAACGCCTCAAACGTTCTGAATAAAGAGGGACGATGAGCAGTGTAACAGCAGGACATACCCATCATCGTCACCGTGATAAGCCTGCCAAACTCGCTTCGCTCCGTCCCCGCTAATTAGCCAAGTTCTTGGTCGTCAGCCTTGTGTCTTTCTTCTGCGGACGTGAGCCATAAAACCGGAAGTCCACATATGCTTCGATCGATGAACAAGTTCTAAGGCGCAGACAGAGTATTTCGGTCTACTGCCTACTCTGTGTTTTGCGTTAAGAGCGATTATGCCTTGTGCCTGTTGCAGTCCGCCTGATTCAAACATTTCTCGCAACGAACCAAATCTGCAGCCAATTGTCTCTGTCGAAGCCAACAATATCTGAAGTGCTTCTTTACCCATATTCATTTCAATTAGGCTTAGCTTCGCCTACGGACATGTAGAATTAGCGATAACTAGGCCACAAAAGGTTGGTTAACTTAGCATTTGTACTTGGCAGGAAAGTCAATGGTGAGCTGGGACTTGGTAGAGTCAAGCCTTCTGCTAAGTGGACACCCGGCCTGATGCGTCGCCAGTGTAATGGATCGCTTTCTCTGACCCGCAACCACAGCAATTGACCAACCTTTCCAGTGCTGTTCCACCACCATAACTCGTCATAATACCTTGAGATTGCGATATTAGTATGTCCTAGGCTATTGGTGCACCTCGGCCAAAATCGGGAGGACAAACCAGACAAACAATGCTCTACATGCTCTCTCCAGATATATGGGTAGCAGAGAGAGCAGACTCAAGCGCCATATTTGGACAGGTAAAAGACGCGCTCCTTGCTCTGCCCACTTAGTGGGACGGCACAGGGGGCGCTGCGAGCAGCACGTATACACGCATACACTCGGAAACTCATAGTTCAGATAACTTCCCGTAGTCAATATAAGTCGTATTTTCACCTTACCTTCAGTTTCATGCCTGGGTCACCACTAGTTATAGGGGGTGGTCGCCGATAGACTGGAGAACGCTTCAGCATCGCGAGTATGGACAGAGATATGGGTGCGATGTAGGAGGACGAATTGAGCGAGTCAGGATGAGCAGAATTGAGCAGAGGGTGAGTGAAGGTGGTAGAAGAGTGAGCAGACAACAAAAGCGCGGGACGAGGTTGAGCGGACGGTTGAGTACTGCCAAGAGTTGTGGGGAAAAGCTGCTTGGCAGCCGCCTCATCCCTGAAATGGTTCGCCTCCATCTTGCCCCAGTTTTGATCATGCAAGCATCCACGCCAACGATTGTGGAATGACCACCAATCCTCTGCGTTCGCGAACAGCTTCGATTACTGATGAAGTGACACCCACTCGCAGGAAGCGTCGGACGCTTCAACATGTTTCGAGACATTTCGCGCAGCCGCAGGCTAAAGTGAGCGACGAGGGGGGACATGTGGAGCGGAAAAAGAGGAGGAAAGTGGCCCATGAGAAAGAAAACGATACACTGTATATGGCGCGGTTAGAGCGCAGTCAAGACGCAAGCAT